>DF240666.1:0-15725 GCA_000507305.1 Breviolum minutum Mf 1.05b.01 | reverse complement strand
AGAGAGAGAGANAGAGAGAGAGAGAGAGAGAGANAAAAGAAGAAGAAGAAGAAGAAGAAGAAGAAGAAGAAGAAGAAGAAGAAGAAGAAGAAGAAGAAGAAGAACAACAACAAGAAGAACAACAACAACAAGAACTCTTCAGAGAGGAGGGGGACTCTTGGATAAGGCAAATTTCTAGAACAGACAGTGGTCACTTGCCCGGTGAATGAAACAGCAGGGCAACAACGCCTCCTCTTTCGTAAGCGTGACTTGGGCACAGCACGGGAACCTAATTGCAGTTGAAGTGGATGGCTGTTGGTGGCTGGGAGACTCCAATGAAGAAGGTGACTAGTTGGGGAGGTGCCAGCTGAAATCCTCAAAACGCATTTATATGATAATATATATATATAGTATATTATTTATAAAACCTTGTAGATTAATGGTATATAACGACCACCTCCAAGAGTGTTTGTCAGATTTGGGCTGCAATAGTGTGACCAAACCAAAATCGGGACCACTGACATTTCCGTTCGAGAAGCTTCTCCAATTTCCAGCTGTGTCCAGCCACTGGACCTGTGAAAGTTTCCTTAATACCTGTTGATGCTGTTCAAACTTCAAAACTATCAATCTTTGGAGCTTCACAATTCTTGGATAGGTCTGCAGCATCCCTTCTAGCTGTGCTGAAAGTGTTTTATTTTTTTGGTCCAGCAACAAGGAAAACCACACCAGGTTTGTTTTTTTTTCAAAACTTCTGTGAGAATCTGGCACTTGAACTTCTGAGTTTGGGGTACGCTCGTTTTGTTTCGTTGATTTGTTAGCTTGTTTTCCTGATGCAGTTTGCTGGATTTGCAATATCCTTGACGCAACATCAAACTGTGACTCTTTTCTTCAGAAGGTGTGTGCAGCTCATTTTTCTGAGCTGCACATAGGCAGGGTCGCAGGGATACCCAACCATATTACCAAAAAGATGCATTGTACGCTTTAAAAAAGCTTGTCTATGTGCATCTAAGTTTTGTTTTGGAAGTCCATGGAATCCACAACAATTTTCAGATATTTTCAGAGAGGCTTCAAGAAATGGACCCCATTCAGATCAACATTCCGTTCCGGGAGTTCCGGAACGACCGGCCATCTGAGGTCGAGAATCCTGACCCACGTTGGGGGACTTTGGGAGTGCCCTTTGGAGAGGCGCGGTTTTCAGGAAACCGCCTGACCGTGCCCCTTGAAACAAACAGCAAGAAGCACCTGAGTTCCGCTGGAGTTGAAAGATGAGTTGGAACCTTTTTGGGGTGAACCGACCTTTTGGCAGGTGCGAACTGTTAATTTTTGGGAGTTGTATATACAAAACCCAAGGATCCAACGCATTACGTGTTGAGTTCGGGGCATACTTGGGGGGGGAGAGAAGATTCTGTCACCTTTTCAGCAAGGTGAAGTTACTGGACATCAAACTGAAGATGATTCTCAACTTGGCTACCTTTTCATATAAATCCCATCCATAGATGTTTCCCTTCCACTTGGAAGTTGCCAGGCGACTTTGGTAGGAAATTCAATCCCTTTTCTACGTGCTACATCGTGCTACTATGAATTGGTGTACTCCTGAGAGGGGTTTGCAAGTAGGACTTGTCAACTATTCTTGGAGGGTCAAGGTGGTTTGAAATGTTTTAAGGGATTATTTGGCCAGTAATTTGGAGGGCCAAACGCTGCTCATTGAAAACCACATGCAGCAAGGGAGACAAAGAACAAGGACGATCCAATCCATTTGGATCTTAGCAACAAGTTTTAACCGAGGATTTTTTGTAGGTGATACGGTTGATGGAAGAAATCCGGCTAACCACCTGGGATGTATCGAACCCTGCAAATAATGGGATAAACTACCTATCACCTGGTGCAGGATTTCTTCCATCAACAGTACTGCCAAGGAGTTTGTCCTGTTGACAGGCATTGCAGCTGATCGTTATTATGTATGAGACTGGCCCGGCCTCCTCATCTGCTGTCAGGATGCTTGACAGACAAGCAAAGTTTTCCAGCTGAGAAGGATGTCCAAGCCGTACTTGTACTTTCTCAATCACTTATCATTCGCAGACTAAGCAACATGAGAATAGCTCTAATGATTCAAGTCTACCAAACATGGCAGTTTGGTGAAGCTGTAATGGGGTCCCTTGCTGTAAATGATTCACTTGGCCACCACCCAATAATATTGACAGCAACATCATTAGAGGGATATGGAACCAACGTCCCAGAAATTCCATAAGAGAAAGGCTCGAATGAATGTCGCCTAGCACACACGCACAGAAAGTATGACCGCGTACGAAATATCTTCCAGGAGGTAGGTCATGATCACTGATTGGACTCATTGGACACTGATCCATCAATGGTCATTTGCTGCTCCCTGAAGGAGCCTCACGTTTGACTTGAGCTGGACCGCAATGCCGATAACACTGCGGAACGGGAAGGCTGCGGAATGGGCTCTGGAAATGAAACAAGCCTGAAGAATTCAGCTGTTTTCAGGCGTTGATACATGACAGTAATATCAACGTCTCTCTGGTAAATATACAGTAAATATCAGGAAATGAAAACTATGGAAACATACTTTAAATATACAGTGTATATAAGATACGCGCTTGTACAGGTATACACATTAAAGTATTTGATTGTTTAGTCATTTTGTAGAGAATTGCCATCTTGCCGCGAATGAACGCTATGTCAATTATGGAACATCCACAACCATCCGCCTTCCAGCAACCATTCGAGTTCAGCTTGCGCTCCAAGCGTGAGTTGGTCTCTCCTTACAGGTGACGACACACCATTTGAATGGCTCGTGTCTTATCTTCACGGCCGCTGGCGGACACGTTGGAACGGTGGATTTTCAAGGGCGGCGTCCTGTGCTTGGAATTTCGCATGGAGGACAGGAAGTGCAGAAATGGGCTGTTATTCTTGGTCTTGGGCCCTGGTACATTGGGTTTGATTTCTTTTGAGCTTCTTTCATCACAGACTCTTGGAATGGCAGGGTGAGAGATGCTCGGCTATGGGTGTGGCATCGTTTTTTGCGAATAACGCTAGACCCTCTGAACTTCAATATAGCTTCTGAAAGAGTTACCGGGCCTTGAAAGGAAACGGATCGTCTTCCAGTCTTCCAAGCATCATTTTTCAGTTCAAGTTCACCGGCACCCGAACCTCTGGGGAGCAGCTGGCAGGACATTCATCGTTGAGAAGTCCTAAGCAGACTTTGCAAGTGGAAACCAGATTGCTTCCACCAGAGATCCTGTCTTTGCTCAGAGCATTTTTTTGTCCCAACTGCTGGGACCTTCAAGGTAGACAAAATACATTCTTGGAGATTTTTCCATCTTTTTCCAGCAACTTATTTCCAAAAATCAGCAAAGTTGCCTGGAACAATTGGACACTTGGATCGCCGCTATCGATCTTTGTCCCAATTGTACCCATGGGCATATTTTATACATGGAACATCAAAACGTTTTTTTCGATGCAGATATGCCATGGACAAAATCCGGCCAACCAGTTGAGATGGTAAATATCCTCCCCATCACAGTGTTTTGACCATCCGAACTGGTTTGCCCGGAAATTTGTCCATCAGCAGTATCATGTCTATCACTTAGGGAAGCAATCTCTTGATTGTCTTGGAAGGAGTTGAAAGCAAGGTTTTTGTATAGCAGGGTGAACATAGCCTTTTACCGTTCTAAAGAGTACAGCGTGAGTTCCTGCAATTATATGTATATACGTATAATTACGTATACCTATAAATCTATGAAATAATACTAAGTATATACAAATATATATATATATATTATATATATATAGATATATTATATATCTATGAGCTCCAGAGCCATGACGTTGGGTGATTCCAACAACAAAATCTCTACCTGGCCGACTCATGTGACCTCTAAAGAGTGAAGATTTCCACAGAATTCCTTGGTTTTTGAATTGATACTTTTGATGGAAGAAATCTGGCGAGAAAACCAGTTGAGGGAACGGTAGTTTATCTACCACTATTTACCAAGGTTTTATATACATCCAAACGGTGGTTGGCCTTGGGATTTCTGAATCATCAATGTCGCATGTTTTTTGTTGCCCTGATTCCTGAAAGCACTTGGACATGTGCTAAGGATGTCAAGTATTTGTTCTTCACGCTAAGTGCTTTCGCGCCTGGAGGGGTAACAATGGCAGTCTTCCAGGACGCGAACCGAACGGAAACAAGTGGTGAGAGGTAAGGGGAGTAGTGAAAACACTGCTCCTGCCATACTGGCCACAAAATGACAGGCAACACTCTGCTCAGACACATTTGTATTCTTCCATATTATGGTGGCAGTAATTGGCAGTATGTTAGTGACACTTTAATTACAGCTACTTGCTTCTCCTAAGTGGCAATGCTTGGTGCCCAGAACCCTTCGGTGCATTTGCGTGACGCTGCGACACGCACGACTTTGTCTAGCTACACGGCCAACCAACGCAATAGCGAGGCGTGGTGGTTCTGGTGTCACAAGTTAGCAGTTGTAGATGTCCATTTTAGATGGGAATTTTCTGAGATGAGTTTCAGCCAAGTTTTTTTTTTGCGCCATATTTTGTTGGGAGGTGCAGTAATATGCCAGCCCACTTGCCAACAAGAAAATCGATTATCACTTGAGGGTGTCCCACAAACTATCACACAGCGAGTACTTTAAGTAAGAGTCCCTTGTTACTCTTCACTTGCCAATGGCTTCCTGGCGCCGCGGGACTGAAACCAAGATACGAGATGATGTGTTCGGACCTATTCGGGCAGTCCATCTGGAAGTTACTTCCAATGATGTTTGTATGCAGGTGGATCATGTACTTTTCATGGCTGTCATTTGAATGGAAGCGCAGCAAAGAGCAGATCTTTGGTATGCGATGAACAGTCCCAGCAATTTTGTTTTGAGATGGCAAAATATCTTTTTTAGCCCCTTTTTTTGGGGCTAAAGACTTGGAGAAGGATTATGCAACCATATAAGTTTTTATGCATACAAATGTACAGTTGGCGCAAATGCCGATGTTCAAAAGCATGTTTGCCTGGAAAGGAAAGAAAGATCACTGCAACCCCAAATGCATTGATTTCTGTTCTTCCTTTTATATCAGCGCCTTGCCCATCCTGTCAACCTGTGAGCTTTATGTTGCAAATTTTATCCGGTGATTTTTTCCGCGAAGGATTGCTACAGCGGCAAACAATGGCCTTCTCTTAAAAGATAGTTGGGCTAAACTTCTTGAGCCACGAAAAAAAAACTGGTTGGTTGGGTTATATAGGGGATTATACTACACAGTTATATAGGGATTCTAATAAACCATTATAAGGATCCCTTTTTTTCCCAACCAGGATTTAATGGAAAGTAAGTTTTTTTTTTTTCGTGGCTTACTTGTTTTCACGTAGCTGGTGGGTGTCAGAACTGGCCTATGAAGGTGGTCGCTCAGTAGTCCTTTGTCAAGGGTCCTGTTTAATACTTATTTGTTGATTCGCGCAAGTGAAATATGGAGTGAAAAATGCGATAGTTTGACAACATGCGCTAAAATTTATCCAAAATTATCCGAAATGGTTTGTAGTTGCTCGTGGAACTAGACACATTTTATGTGCATGCCTGTCATTTCGATCATGGAGTTTTAGTGCACCCAGTGCTGCATACGGGTACGAGACAGCAGTGACTTTGCTGGAATAATATCTTAAAATGCTGTCCAGGCAGTGGTGCTTTGCTACGCCTCAAAAGACCTGTACGGCCAATGGCGTGTCAGTCAAGTGGGAGTTTCTAGCTCGGGCAACAAGATCCTTGGCACTTAGAGTTGTCCATTCCTCTACTGATTTCAGGATTTTTCCAAACAAGAGACCTAGGGGAACTCCACACTCATCCAACACTTTGCAGCTGGACCCTGATTGTAAAATGTTGGTCGCTAGTGACGCTAGTGATTCTCGTGATGGTTCCTTTTCAAAACAACTGGGGCGATTGGTGGAGATCTCGCCAGAATTGTGGATGTCAGGGTCACTCAAGAGAGCCTCCAGGCTGATAAGTCTTTGGCGACAAACCTCCTTAAACATCCATAAGATTCTATAGGATGCCTGTGCCAAGAATGCCGGGTTGCAATACCCAGACTAGACTAGACCAATATACATATATATATATAATAATACATATTATATAAATATTAGTAATATACAAATAATTATAGGCAATGGCACAGTATATATATACATGTGAAGATATTATGTAATTATATGGTATAGAGATAGATATTCAAATATATTGTACACACACACACATTTATATATAGATCTGGCCACAGAAGCAAGGAGCGACTACAGTCCCCTCGTTCAAACCATTCAAGATTTGGCTTGGAACTCAGAATTTCTGCCGAGTCGTCAACTTAGAGTTTCAGTGGAGCAGTAAATTCCCACAAGCAACTCTGCTTAGGTGCACTCTGGAAGAGCGGTGTAGATGGATCCCAGATGGCAGGCTGAGAGAAGGGCCGACAGATCCATAGTTCTTGCGAAAGGATCTCAGTTTCCCCAAGTGAGCACTGTAGTGATTAGTGATCAAGATCCTGGTTGCTGAACAATCTTGATTGTACAGGAATTACATGAGCCACTATTTCAGGGCCCCTGTTCATCAACCAGGATTTCACGGTTCACGTCTGTGGTGGCTACTCAACTGCTGCTTGAGACCCTCCCAAAGCCAGACCCAAACTTGCCATTCACTTGCACCGTGCTTTTCCTGGATATGATAGTAATAGTACAGATTTATTATGATTTAAGATGCGAAATGATAGATTTTTGTCGACGTCACAAATGGTAAGACAGGTTTTTTGATGTGTAAAGGTTCAAAACTCTCGTTCCCATTTTGCAGAACCCGATTCCAGACTTCTATCATTCCCTTGGAGTGCAAAGACCATTACATGATATTACTTGTATGGCTTTTCCAGAAAGCCGTTTGTTTTCGTAATACTGGTAAGGGTTTATCGAAAAAAGTCCAGCAAACTGTTCTGACTTGGGGGCTGGGAATTCTTCTCGCTCGAGGGACGGATTCTTTTGCCGTCCCTTTCGAATCGGTCTGGCAAAAGGGATGTCATCCGCAGGGGCGATCAGAGCTTTCGCCACTGGGCACAAGCCTTCCCGGAAGCCGTGCTTTCGCTGTCCTGGGATGACACAGGTGTACACCGCTGGACGAGTGGGACGGTGGTCAAACCAATTCCAAATGGAAAGGGCCATTGGATGGTCGATGGCGGGCGAAAATCCGGTGAACTGCCATCCAAAGACTTTATGAAAACCCGACGCAAATCGAGATACACAACAGTCCATTGGTGCTTGCCGGAATCTGTTCATCAACGAACATGTCATGTTGTTACCAGATTTGCTAGCTCAAAAATTCGAGATCTTCCACTTGGACCGTGAGCTTGCATGAGTTGGCTTGTCCACCAGAAGGATGAAGGGGAACTATTTCTTCATCAAGGTTGCAAGCCATGCAAATGACGTTTTCAAATGATGTTCCGAACGTTTATCCAAGGCGATGAAATGACCTACATTCAAGTACTAGTACCTCAGCTTATTTCTTGAGACAGACATAGTGAGAGGTTGGACCACAAAGAGATGTAATGTGAGATTGTTAAATGCAATTCAACAACAGGTGGTTTTGTTGGATCCTGAATCCTGATGTTTAATTTTTGCACCTTAGAGAGTTGCGAATTGCAGTCTTTGGAAAATCTCCGCCGACTCCCCACACGTTGATGTGCGTTGAGTGCAGCAGCCAACTGCAGCACCCAACTGACAACACTTAACGCTGGATTCTGCACACCGGCGCAACAGACACGGGAGCAAAAGTTGCCGACGCAGAGCCTTTTCGAGGCCTTACGACTTTTGGATTACCCTTCCTCCCAAAATTCATGGAAGTGGCAATAGGTCCCTCCAATACTAGTTTCCTTTCATTTAGGGTGATTTTCCACTTCTATGATTTGTGGAGAAAAGGTAATACTACTACTTTGAGGCGCCTCTTTTTATTTGAATATTGTTTGCAATTCTTTGAGGCCTCATGTCCTTGTCAGGAAGCATTAGGACCTATGCCGGGTGCCAACTTGGCTCTGGAAGAATTTTGTGGGATTTCCATCGGCCCATCTAAGACAGGCTCTCCCAAGGCGCCTGGATGTATTTTTGAAGCCAGGTGAGCAGTGTTCAGTTCACCCCCGGTTGGTTGTTTTATATAGGAGATTTTTATATAGCCACTTATATTATAGGGATTATATTTTAAACCATGAATTCAGAATCCCTATTAAACAGCCAATGTCACTAGCGGGTTTTGCATGCTGCTCAGGTGAATGTTTTGAATCTTGCACTGGACAGTCATGATTCGCTACCCCAGATGTTTGGACTTGTGTTTTTTTTTGGTGGGTTTTGAAACAAACATGATATCTTCTGCAATTTTGACCTGGCACTTTCCCACCCAAAAGTCCAGCTGCAATTCACAGGTGTTTAACGAAGCACCAACCAGGGATGTATAAAG
Source organism: Breviolum minutum Mf 1.05b.01 (assembly GCA_000507305.1). NCBI lineage: Eukaryota > Dinophyceae > Suessiales > Symbiodiniaceae > Breviolum > Breviolum minutum. Next base: position 7,242 of record DF240666.1, on the reverse strand, counting down.
CCTTGTATTTCATGGGAGAAACTACCAACCTCAACTGGTTAACAGAATGTCTTCCGTTTTTCAGTTGTGTCCAACATCGTTCGCCATCGTTCCCGAATTGATTGGAATTTGAATCTGGTTGGGGGGGAAAATGCCAGAAGCTCCACTTGGAGGATCATCCCTGTTAGTAAGTGATTAATAACCATGGTTAGTAAATCCCCCAAGTAGGGTTGTTCCCCTTGCAAATGGCCTTTCCATGGCTTATAAATGGGGGTGATCCTAACCACTTACGAGTCCTGGGATGATCCTCCAAGCACGCATCACTCGAGCCAACTACTGTCACCATGATGGAAGGCCTAGAGGGGCAATGAGTACATTGTTCGCCTTGGAGGGCGTGAACTTCTTCGATGCCTTTACCTTCGAGGCGGTGTTGGGATGTCGTGTTTTTTCTCCTAGGAGGCAAATATTGGTAACTCAAAAAAAAGAGGTTGGACATTTTGGAAGGGTGGGACTTTACAGCATTTCTTGCAAACAGTTTTTTTTTGGACATGTTTTTTGGAAGGGTGGAACTTTGAAGTTTCAGTAAAAACGGGTGGGGGGGGGGGGTTAAGAAGGGTAAGTTCACAAGATGCATTTGTGTGGCAAGATGTTTATTCTCAGCTGCTATTCCCCTTATCAAGCACACCATGAATTCACCAACGAAATCTCATGGCGGAATATTTTAAGACTGCCAAGATTAGGGATGAATTTTTTGGGTTACTGTACCTTAGAATGGCGTTGTAGAAGAGGAATCCTCTGTCACAGTTATTATCTTCACCAAGGTTTGACAAGATTTGAAAGAGTTAGGGATGAAGTACTAGGTGGTGGCAACTCAAATATTTTTTATTTTCACCCCGAACATTTGGGGAAACGATCCAATTTGACTTGCGCATATTTTTCAAATGGGTCGGTTCAACCTCCAACTAGTTTGGAATCATCCTTTGAGCAACTTGACCTTTTGAATTTCATTAGGATGTCTCGACGGTCTACGGGTCAAATTTTGTGCAATTTTTTTCTCGAACAACTCGGCAACACCGAAGATTTTTCCGCAGGAAGAATCTGATGTTTTGGACTGATGGGTTTTCTCCCGCAGCCCTGAAAAAGTTGTCCTTTGTTGATCTGAATCTGAATCTGCGCAAGTATGGAAAACAGGATCTTTGCAAGATGAGAACAGTCAGCAAAGACGTAAAAGGCGAGGGTGACTTTTTGGAGGTTTTTTATTCATTGGGTTTTTTCGTTGGTGATTTGTGTGGGGTCATACTGTTGATTAGCAGGTGTTTCAACCATCCTCGGGTTTTGTCTATGAACTACTGTGGTTTGTGAAGACTAAGTCATCTGATAGCAGCCTGTCATAGGAATCTGATGCTATGACTATCAGGATGTCCCATTTCGCCTTCACATACTGTTACAAGAAATGTGTGCCGACCGCTCAGCTCTAGTGACATGAAATGATTAATTCTGCTGAGAATTTGAGGACTGCGCATTTCTTCCACCCAGCAACCTCTGCCGCTGCTGTTCATTTTTCTTTTGAATCTTTTTGAGGGTCGTGATGAACAATGAAGGAAAGGTGGGTTGAATGATGTTGTTTCACATTTGTGATGGGGTCATTGTCTGAGTCTAGGTTTTGGTCTCAAATAGTTCCTCTGGAGATGTTTGATGTTCACTTGCGAAAGGCAGCTTGTGCGGCATCCAGTTGTGGCATGCTGCAGCAACCAGGGCGTTCCTTGGGTGCATCATGATGCCATGCAGGTTTCGAATTGCAACCCAGGATGTAGTGTCGTGGTAGTGGCAAGAGATATTCAGATATTCATTTGGGTGTTTCCGAAAATAATGGTACCCCAAAAAGGATGGTTTATAATGGAAAACCCTATTAAAATGGATGATTTGGGGGTTCCCCTATTTTTGGAAACACCCATTTCTAAAGATACGGGCTTTCCAAAAACTCCAAGTTTTGGCCTGCTGGGCTACCAGATTACCAGATGATCCGGCTTAGTTTCACACCTGTCCCAAGTAACAAGTAGGTTATTGCACACTGACGAATGGCGAACATCACCCCACTTAGTTTCGACTAAATACATGGGATGACCAGAGACCACAAGGCAACCAGTGGTTGCCCACAAAAAGGGCTCAATTCATGTAGGACCCCCCCCCCCCCGCCACCATTTTGGTCACTTTATCATGAGTTGTCCCGTGATGGAGACGATTTTTGGAGATCGCTTTCTTAATGTGGCACTATTTCAAAAAGGATAACTTATTGGCAACCTTTGATGTCAGATTAAGTGGCAACCCATTGGTGTTATCCTTTTCATAATGGGGCACTATTTCAACATTAATAGACGATTTCAACCCATCGCTGTCAGTCTATTTATGCTTCACAATATACACTCGAGATACTCGAAATAAAACTCTTGGCTCTTCTAATCAGGGTTCTTTCAGACATCTTTTTACGCTTTAAGGTGGGTAACTCCTGTTGATGCTTCAGAAATCCCAGGCCAACCACCGTTTGGATGGTGCTAAAAACCTTGAGTAAAGAATTTTGTAAAAAACTACTGTTCTCCCAACTGGTTGGTGAACGCCAGAATTTCTGGTTGCCATCAAACAGCATGTCATCCCATGTCATCCCTAAACAACCCAAAAGAAAACAAAGCACTTTTTATTGGCAGTTTCAGTTGGATGATGGGAACCCCAAATCTTCACATTCCAAAACATGGGGTACTGACTAACCATTTTCCATCCAAAAATCCATCCGTTCTCCCATGACTTCCAGGGGTGAGAGTCGGTGCCGAGGTTGCCCGCCTTTGATCTGAATCCAGCCTTCTTCCTTGGCCCAGCCTTGCACAGCTGTCTCAAGGTGGATTTTTTTCCTGGGGAAAATTTCATGGAAAATTCAGGCAAAACATGGGGTAATTTTCAAGGCATGTATATGATTATTCACAAAGATTAACAACAAATTGATATATAACAAGATTATCAAGGCATGGGTGGTTATATTAATGTATCTATAACAGCAAATTTCTGAAGTGCATTAACAAAAAGCGTGGGTTTCGTTGCAATGGAAATCCCGTTATTGCCAAGAGATGAAGTCACGACAGCGAAGTACGAATCGTGGTGACATGACACGAAGGGGTCTAAATGGAGAATTCCACATGAAGTGATAAATCATGTGACATTGCTAGTGTTGTGTGCGATCATTGGTTTTTGAACTTGTTAGTGTTGGGTGTGAACATTGGTTCTTCAACCCATCATTCAATGGGTGAGATTCATTGCTTCATCACTATTTTTGGGACCAACACAAGTGTAAGAATCACCATGCAACATCTGCAGTGTGCCCCAACCAGGATTTTCAGATGGTTCAGAAATCATGGAGAAAAAAAAACAGATGATGGATTTTGATGGGTTTTGGTGATCTTTATGGGGCCTTTGAGGGATGCACCTGAAGACAACCCCTACACTGTTCATGGAGATTCTTGAAAATCCTGGGGGTTGGATGAAACTTTTAGTTAGCAAAGGTGCTTTGTTTGAGCACCTGGTGGACTTTCCTCACATCCAACAAAAACACGTCACAAGATATGATGAAAGGAAAAAAATGCAGGTTGAAGTGGTTGAATCCGCGAGTCTTTCAGGCTTGGTTGCTTGAAATTTGTTTGATTCTCCTCATTTTTTTGCTGAGGTGATGCCCTTCCTGTTGCAAGCAGCATTTGCGCAACACTACATGGTGCAGCCATCCACTGGTGCTCGTGGCCCACATGCTGCACGTGCAGCTTGCTTGGTGCCGCAAGATCACAAGATTGTGTTAAGGCGGGGGTGGGGTTGGTGATTGGGGGACAAACCACATCGCGGAAAACGGATCGGTCCCTTGCTGTTGATGGAAGAGACGTTGCCAAACAGGTGAGGTAGTAAAAAAGCTGGGAAAACATGCATTGCATGCATTTAGAAGCTTCATTCGGGATATTTGTCACATCAAACTGGTTTTCGGATTTCTTCGCTACCCCTAACACCCATTTTTATGGGGTAAAGTCCCAAAAGGCCGGCCGCCAACTTAGCGAACAGTTTCCAGTTTCCTCCGGGGAAATTCTGAAGCAAACAGCACCGAAAAATCTCAGGCACGAAGTGGATACCATCACTTTGGTAGAACGTTTGCAACAGCAATTGGAGGTGGCTAAGACACATCTTCAAGGAGGAGGGTCGCCTGTCAGAACATTTTCCGTTGATTTTTTTTTACAATTTTCACAGTTTGACGCGGAAAAAATCGTGAAGGGAGACATCTTGTCTTGGAGAACCAATGCAATTTTGACAGAGTCCATTCAGAGTTCATTTGTGTCAAAATGTTTAAGAAGATTTTTCATGGTCCAAGTTGGGATCTCGTTTGGACACCACTAAAGGCGATATATTACAGGAATTGTATCAAAGTTGTCATCTAGGCACACAGCAGGATTTTCCTTCTGTATGGTTCAACTCTTGCAATGGCAGCAAATGTACTTCATCAGACTTAGAGTCATACGACTTCAGCCACTGATGTGCGACTGTGGTGTTTAAAAGGCAGCATCAGCATACGGAGTAACGATTTCATTGGGAATGCGATTATATCATAGATCGATATGATATCTTGAATCATTCCACCTGGCTATCACGATACGAAAAAAACCATGACAGATTGGTTGCAACACGGGTACGAGGTGGACTTTCTTCCACCCCGCTTACGTGAACCTAAAATCCAGGGTGATTTGTGCCAAGCACGGCCCAACAATCCAACGTCACCGGAGCAATCCGGTGGTGGGTGAGGTCCTTTGCGAAGGTCTTCGTTGCACAGATGGGAAGTTTGATTGGAGAGCATGGGAGCGTCATTGTTTTGAAGCCTGGATCTGTAACGACTATGCATGACTGGATGGATGGATTTTCTTTTAAACGTGAGGAAGAATCATGACCTCAGTGAGGAATCGGAAACACCTGAAAGGTTTTGAGTTAAGGGAATATATGAACCACCAAGTTTTGAGCCTGGTTTCTGGATTTTTTTTTGTCTTGGTGGGACGATAATTCACCCAGAATTGTGGTGCGATTCCCTTTGGATGCCGTCGTTTTATGAAAGTGGACATGAAAAATGCGTGCTCAATCAATCAGACACACAGACACACACACACACACAAGAACCGTTTACCCCCCCCCCCTTCCGAAAAATGACCCATGATGTGTTTTAACATGTCATGTCCCATGAAACTTGGTTTCAAGATGTATTTTCCTATTGAAACCAGTCCCTTTTCAGGGGACACTGATAATGGTTCGGGGGTCTAAATTTGTTGTATTTCAAGCCAGCCAGGAGCTATCCTTCACATTTTCGCCATTTCCACCGATGAACTCCCTTCACTTCAAGAATCCCTCATCCCGGTAAACCTAAGGAAGGATTGCGAGCCGACCACGATGGTCTCCAAGGTGGCTGTGTTGATTTTGTGTTGGGGTAATGAGCAGCAGGATGTGTTCCCCCTTTCCAGCCAATGGTTTTTTTGTTGGGTGGGTTTAACGGTTAAGGCGTGTTTGTGATTAGGGTTCGGGGGTAAAGTTAGAGCCTATTTTTACCTTCAGTGAGAATTTAGTATTGATTGGTTAAAGAGATTTTTGATGCATCAATATGCATCACATGCGAGAAACTTATACCGGCAGCGGTGTTTTCCAGTTGGAAGGTCCACCATGGTAGGATTCATTGAACGTTGGTTGAGACGAAGCATCCTAAAGATCGCAGCTGCATTTCTATTGGTTCCATATTGACAAAATGCGCGGCCCATGATGCTGTTGATGATTGATTCCTTCAATCCGACAAACCATTGACAAGATCTATAAACATGTGGTTACGTTCATGGGATAACTTTGACACCACCCAACCTCAACTGCTCATCATCTAGCCCAGATGCGTTTCCATGGCCATGAGGCTGAAGTTGGCGGGAACGGGAAGAGTGCAAAGTTGTGCTTGTACCTGAAGCTTGACATGAGCAATGAAAAAAACCTGGTTGGTTGGGTTATATAGGGGATTATACTACCCAATTTTATAGGGATTATAATAAGCCATTATAAGGATTCCTATAAACCAACCAGTATAGTGGAAAGTGGCTCACATGTCAACTTTTGAAGCTTTAAAAAAAATCTCACCAGTAAATATCCTGGTGGGAATTTTGTGTGCAAAAAATGATGATCCTTAAGGTCATGGAAAACCCTACCAATTTATACAGGGGAAAAGCCAAGGGGATCCAGAAATGCAAGGCCAAGGCTGAAATTTCAGAGCGGTGAAACCGGATCTGAAAGTTGAAAGATGACCTTCGCCTTAAAATTGCTCCCCTCAAAAAGGTGAGGTTTCGCCTGTTTCTCTCTTTTTTGGGGAAGAGGTCGGGAAGGTGTCCAGTCTTAAAATGTGAAAGCTCAATAATCAAGCGCTGCTTGCTGCGCTTGATTATTTGATTAAACCATCTTTGTCATGCAGCTCATGGTTAATCCACACCACCGGGCCCCAAATCACCAATTTACACTCCGGTAAACTAACATAGCAATGAAACATGGACCCTTGGAAGATGTATTTCCTATTGAAAATGGAGATATTCCATTGCTATGTTGGTTTACCAGAGGGTACCAATAGTTGAATCATTTGGATACAGATGTACTTTTGGCCTCTTACTTCAAGCTCCCAAAGATACGAGTGGCCAGTAGGAGGCCGTATCTGATTTTGTTGGCTTGCGAATCCCAAGCGATGCGGCATACTGGGAGCGATCATCCCGCAACTTTGGGAAATCAAACAATGCAAATGTATGGTAATTGTTAGGGATTTCCCGGATTTCCCTTTCAAGTTCGTGCATTGTTTGGGTTGGTGTCATATAATGATCCCTGATTCAACCGCAAGAGATGGATCAATCAAAAGAGTTTTCGGAAGTATTTCGTTTTTTCCTTCCCGCCCCAAAAAATTATCCACCTTTTCGAAGTTCACAAGGTGAACCTTGGGGACATTTTTTTACGAACAACTCAACTGAGGATGCGACAGAAAGGTAAAATCTCCATGGCCATTCGGAGAAATCCGAAGGAGGGCAACGATGGAAGCCATGATGGTCGTGGAGTGAGTGGAGTGGATTTGGTTGACCGCCATGTTTTGTTGGATTTTGTGGGTGTCTTGGCACCAAAAAGTGCGAAATGGCGCGGAGTATGTAAATATCACTATAATATGTGTATATAATGTTATTTTACAGTATA
>DF240665.1:69856-106003 GCA_000507305.1 Breviolum minutum Mf 1.05b.01 | reverse complement strand
TCAATCAATCAATCAATCAATCAATCAATCAACCAATCAATCAACCAATCAATCAGTCATTTAGTCAGTTAGCTAGTTAGTCAACTAGTCAGTTCGTCAGTTAGTCAATCAGTCAGTGAGTCATTCGGTCAGTTAGCTAGTTAGTTAGTTAGGTAGATAGACAGTTAGTCAAGTAGTCAATTAGCAGTTAGTCAGTTAGTCAATTAGTCAGTTCGTCAGTTAGTCAATCAGTCAGTTCGTCAGTTAGTCAGTTAGCTAGTTAATTAGTTAGTTAGTCAGTTAGTCAATCAGTCAGTTCGTCAGTTAGTCAGTTAGCTAGTTATTTAGTTAGTTAGTCAGTTAGTTAATCAATTGGTCAGATAATCAACGAGTCAGTTAGTCAGGCAGTCAGCCAGTCAGTAAGTAAATTAGTCTGTTCGTCAGTTCATCGACCAGTCAATCAATCAGTCAGTCAGTCAGTCAGTCAGTCAATAGGTCAGTCAATAGGTCAGCTCTTCACTTAGGCAATTATTCAGTTAATCAGATAGCCAATCAGTCAATTAGTCAGTTAGCTAGTTAGTCAGTTGGTCAATGTTTTTGCTCTGACATCCGTCACTCACAGCAATCAATCTCTTCTATACGTTTCCTATTCTTGAAACTTCCGCCACCGCCTTGTGCGGTACTGGTATCTAGAATTAAAAAAACGTAAGACATATTAGGGAGTGAAAACACACCACCAAAATGAATGTAAAATGTTAAGGGTTTTGTCTCTGAAGATGCCCTTGTTGTGACTTGCCTTTGCTCCTTTGCTTCAGGCGACTGAAAGGGGTGAGGAAGTTGAAGCGACATCGCCACCCATGTTTCGTGCCACCGTGGAACTGCTAAGCATCACCTGTGTGTTGGCACTCACGGAAGATCGCAATGTCACCAAGAGGATCTTACAGAAAGGTTCCTCTCGACGTCAGCTCCGGACTTAGAGATTTTCAGCATCTCGTATTCACAAATTTCAAGTGTTAACGACTTGAGGCCAAGGAGGGGCGATGATCGGAACCCAGCTACCTTTGAAATCAAAATCCCATGAAATGAAAGGCAAGATTGGTGAGCAGTTAAGGAAAGAGGCAATTCAAGTTCTCCTGACAGATTCTGAAATCAACGCTTATCGTTTTTGTTCTTTTGAGGTGGTCACTTTCTCCTACAGCACACAGGGGGAGAACCCGAGGAGTGGAAGTTATTCACCGCTCAAATCATTGTCAACAGTCTCTCAGTCCCTCCCGACTCCGCTGGGCTTAGTTGCTTGTACTTGTTCGTTTTGTTGGATGCAAATCTGGAAGATTTGAGGTCGCAGAGAAAGTGACACCACTCTTTTTCCATCCTCTCAATTTGCATCTCTTTCAGATGTCCACCAGTTCCATTGATGTTGCTGGCAGGAGCGAAACTTGCACTGTGACCTTGGGGAAGGCTTGTGGCATGGCTTGCATGGCTTGTGCTTGCCATAAAGGTTGCAATGTTGGAGCCATCAGGACCAGCTTCCCTTCAATGGTCTATATCATGTTCTGCTCTCCATGAAGGCCTGGTATTGCATAGGGCAGCAGGCATCCTTTTTTGACAGAGCGCCTTGGAATTTCCAACAAAAATGTTTCCATTTGCAGGAGGAAGAGTGTTGCCTTGCGTCGGCCCTGCTTGATTGTTGCATTGCACTCCTGTAAATCATCCCAGCGGGCCCAATTTCCGATCACTTGCTAGGAGATTGAGCTCCTCCGCTGCAGGGAGCAGCCAGGATTCTTCGAACTCCGAAGAGCTTCCATCGTCCACCTGCCATGTGAACAGTGTTTGAAAGACGTAGGCTCACGATTCTTGTTTTGAGCAGTCTCACTTTCTTGAGCCTTGCACGCAGGTGCAAGAAACTCAAAGCATTCCGAAGAAAGGTGTTGTGTTGTTTGTGACTTGTGTGTCAGCCAGGATTAGCTTGGCCAGAGTCTCATTTCTTTGAGTGATATGTTGGTTACGAGCATTGGAGCAGCAGATTTGAATTCAACAACAATTTTTTGGTGTGTTTGCGTGCAACGTTCCCTCAGCCCCGCAGGAAGTCACCCTGGTGCGTTGGCGCAGAAGAGATCTTCTTCATGTGGGCCCTGAGGTGGTGATGTCCCGAATGCCTTGATTTTTGCAATGAAGAACTTGTGTAACTTTTGAACTTTAAACTTGAATATGTGTATACTGTATATATACATACATACACACATTTAAGGAGCACAACAAAAGAGAGATGCATAGCCGTAGCATAAGACATGATGTACGTAGTATGAAAATCAAAACATTCCTATGTCCAGGCTCAAGCACCTTCCATCATGTGGAAGGAATTCTATTGTTCTTCTGAATGGCTGCTCTGGTCATGGCTAGGAATCCTGGTGATCAGTGCTGGTAGCTGGTACCAAGTGCAATTAGATGTCCAGATAAATAGTTGGTTCGGCGACTTCTATGACTTGCTACAAAAGGCTCTTTCCAAAGAGGGAGATGTTTCTCGTGAGGAACTCAATGGCTATATTTTCACCTTCTCACGCATTGCTGGCACCTACATCGTTGTGGCGGTTTTCTTGACCTTTTTCACCAGGCATTGGACCTTCCGTTGGCGTCAAGCAATGAACGATCATTATATGAAGCATTGGTCCCAGCTACGAGTTATAGAAGGGGCAAGCCAGAGAGTGCAGGAAGATACAAAACTCTTTGCAAGGATGGTAGAAGACATTGGCGCTACATTGCTTCAATCTGTTTTGACTTTGGTGGCTTTTCTGCCCATCCTTTTGGAGCTCTCTGAGAAAGTTCATGAGCTTCCTTTGCTTGGAGAAGTTCCCAATGCCATGGTTCCTCCACCGAAGTTACTGCTCTTTGACATCTTGGGCTTGGATGGACATGTAAATCTGTACACATCATTAGTTTTTGATTCTTCGCAAAGGGTAAGGGCTAGTACCACAGCATTATCAGCAAAAACAATTAAAGGGTGAACCATACCAGTGACTAACCATCCTTGACAGGTCAAAGTGACTATCGTGTGGGCCCTCCTTGGCAGTATTGGCCTGGGGTTGATTGGAATGCGACTTCCTGGACTGGAGTTTCAGAAACAGCGGGTTGAAGCTGCCTTTCGGAAGGACCTCCAGTTACTCCTGCAGAATTTGAAGAAATTGAAAATGAAGTCCCTACTTCTACTCTCTGTTTGCTTTGTTGCTAGTTGTAATTGAAGGAGCTGGTCCATGGTGAGGATGATGAACGTCGGGCAGAAGCTGGGGTGGTGAAGGATCTCTTTCAAGAGGTTCAAGACAGCTATTTTGCGCTCTACTTCAATTTTATGTATTTTGATGTTGCCAAGTTGCTCGACATCAAATCAAAATCCCCCTGTGGCATTGTGGAGTAGTTTCACAACGTGATCAGAAAGATGGCAATCTAAAGAAGAGGTAGATGGATGGTGATCTTCTATCCTTTTACTTGGAGTACACTTAGAGATATAGTCTGATATAGACGTACTAGACATAGTGCAATCATTTCTTGAAGGCCGTTCTTTCCCGTTTTTGCTAGACAATGCAAGGGCCAAGAGGAGTCTGGTTTTCTTCACACTTTTGCCAAGCCGAGTCAGGTCTCTACTTTTTTAGTTTTTTAAGCGTTGAAGCCATTGAGGTGGTCATATCTGCAATTCGGCGTTGTCTTGCCCTACATCATCTTGGTGCCCTGTATCGCCCGCGGTGGAATCACTCTAGGGTCCTTGCAACGACTGGTCCAAGCATTCAACAGCGTGGAGCGATCCTTCCAATTTCTGGTCCGAAACTGGACGCAGATCCTTGTCACAGGGATGAATCATGTTGCTACAACCTCAAAAAAAGGACTGCACATTCCAAAACCAGGATTATGCAAGTAAGGATAAAAAACTAGCAGAAACAGCATGTTGTTGAGAGGAACAGCACAGAACTAAAGTTTTTGGCATATACTTTCAGTCTGAGATCTATGGAATTGTGACTCTGTAAAAGGACAAGACAACACAAGTGATTGAATTGGATGTGAGCCTTTCCAGAAAACCAGCACTCAGGTGATAGGACTTAAGGCATTTCCCAGAATTTGGTCTTATGTTTGTGGCAACATGATCCTCCGGACATAGATGTCGCCACTTTGATATGGAAAGTAGGTTTTGGACGCAAATCGACAGAATGTTATGTTTTGGAATAAACTCTTGGAAAGTAGGCTAAAAACCAAGGTGGGTGACAGATAACTATAGTCGCATAGTCGCTGAAAAGCAAGATCATTGGCCATTTTCGTTTGCCTAAGGATAGTGGAACTGATCTCAGCTGCTTAGCTGCAGATTTTTCTCCGTTGAATGCCATCACACATTTGTTTGGAACATCGAGGTCTACAAGCGGCTGGTACAGTTCAGCAAAAACTTGACGGAGGTTGGGTGCAGGGACAAAATGACGTTTCTCATTGACTAGCTTTCGATATGAAGAACAGACAAGGTCAATTACTCTCCACACCTTTTTATGGAGAATTTCAAACAACTAGGAAGTCAAAAAATCAGCCACTCAGCCAAGTGTGAACTGGGCTCCCACCCACACATGTGCATGATGTATAGAAATGTGCCCTGTCTGCGGGAAGGTCTTGGAAAATCAGCATGCAACAAGCAGTAAAACATTTTCTTCTCTGTTTTTAGAGATCTTGTTTCTCAGGATCGGGAGATTGGATCCACATCTCCCAAGTGGCTCGGTTGCAAGCAAGGCGTTGCCACGCCAAAAAAACAAACAGATATGTCTTGTTGCCGCTTGATAGATTTGAGTCTGAGTCACTATGACATATGTGACATAAAGGTTGTAGATGAAAAGCTACCATGAAAAGCTGCCCCAATTCTATGAGCTCTCAGTGTTTGATTCATTGCCATGGCAACATTCTCAGGCAAGGGCAAGGATACGTGGAGCTGGACAACATGTCCAATGGATCTGGAGGTTCATCCAAGTCCATAGGAAGCAGATGTGGTTGGTAGCACCTCGTTCAGCATAGCATCCTTGCCGTGTGCCGGAAAAAATCTAACGCAAATGATTGGCGGTTCAACAATACCTGGTGAGTGGTGATTGTACACTTGCATCCAGCAAATGAACAGACTAAAATTGTTTGTTCGGACAGAAAGGCTCTGACAAATGTCTCAGCAATATGCTTCGCAGCGTGCAAGAAATAGCTGCGCATGGCCTGCATTGTCTGTTTCACGTCTGAGTTTCGTTCAGCCTCAGATGAGATCAATTGAAAGTCTGAAGTCGGAGCATGCCAGGTGGAAGCACCGGCGAATGGAGGCGGGACATAGCAAATCCTTGAAATATCTGGACGCTTTGGTTTTAACCCCGAGACAAGTGCCAGAAAGGGGACATGTCATCATTCCATCCCTCTGTGAATCAGGCTCTGATGCTTGTGCTTTGCTGTCCCGACCTGAGTGCAGATTCTAGAGGGTCGATTTGCACCAAAAGTGCAGAGGCCCCCGTGTCTCTGTCTGTTTTTTTCTTGTAGTCTTTGTAGCCTCTGCCATTTGAAGCAGTTGCACCAAAGCACGCACTGCATTTTGACTGCTGCACCCAGAGGAAAATGGAGATTCGTCAAGGCCCAGAGCGCCGGAGCCATGATATTGAGGCCGGATGAATCATGATGAAGTGAGTTTTGCCTCAAGTGCCCATGATGTTACAAGCTGAGAGGCAGGAAGCATGGTTCTGGCAGCCATTGTCATTGGTGAAGGCCAGTCAAGCATATTGGAAATCAAACATTTGTCAGTATGGGTATCATAACCTTGAATACCGAGGCCAAACAACTCTCTTATCCTGGAGGGTAGGTGAAGGAGTCAGGGTCTGAAATTCGCGACTTTTGACAAGACTTGTTGATGATTTGTCATCCTGGCTGAGGCTGTACCTGGCTTTATGGATGTGGCAGTAGCAGTTCCCTGAGTGCTGGATTTTGACCTGCCTGCATTATACAGTATATGATGTATATCATCTATCCATACGTATATATAAAGATGTATATATATATATATATATATTATACATATATACATATTGATATTTACATGCATACACACATTTACAACAGGCTGGCGCCCGTCAGCCACCAACCCCAAAAACTTGGGGGCCACATCAAAGAGCAAACGTCGTTTCGGCCTTTTCGTCGTTTTGAGGGTGTTGGAAATCTGCCGACTGCCCCAGCCCTTCGTCAGCCCTTAACATCACCTGTCACCTGGGGCCCCCCTCCACCATCCAAAGTCCAAAGCCCCAAATCCAAAATCCAAACGGCAGGTTTTGGACGTTGGATTTTGGATTTTGGATTATGGATTGGTTTAGTCACCATTTTTTATTTGGCAGCCTTTTCCTTGAACAAGAAAATTTGGGATTTTGGATTTCGGATTTTCCGACATCTTTTGGATTTTGCATAAGATATTTCTAAATCCGCGACTCGGGTCCGTGGGTTTATATGATTGTAGACTTAGCAGATGTTGCAAAGCTTAATGAGTAATGTATATATGCATATCTCCATAAGTGTAAATATATACATACGCACCTGTAAAACTATAATAACCGTATATATATATATATACATTGTTTTTTTTCCAAGGCAAGCATGCGCTTTTGCGAGAGCGCTGCCTTTGAAGCCTCCGAAGTTGTACAAACATGTCGTCCTCTAGGCCGGAACAGTATGCACATGGTCACATAGCTCTCAACCTTACAGCTGTAGCCTTCCAGGTCCAACTTATGAAGGGCAGACACCCTTGCCGCGAACTTGGCAAAACTTCAAGCTACCAGAAAAGTGCATAGGCTACTAACTGGCAAAACGCAGATCATGCAATGCCGAGCTGTGAAGGCGAAGTCTTGAATTGAATGAACTTAAACCGTGGTCAGAAGCCCAGCGAAATGGGAGTGATTTGGACTTCATGTAGATTTCCAGTGGACTCCAATCAGTTCTTGAAAAAAATGTTTTGACTTCACTTCTGCTTTGAATCTTTGCCCGAGGTTGATAGATTCGCTGAAGGAAGAAGAGGCCATTTGATCCACCTTGTAGACATGGGATCTTGTGGGGGCTTTAGAAGATGCCATTCATGCGGAAAATGCAGCAAGACTGAAAGGTCTCACCTGGGGCAAGTCCACCAGTGGACAGTGAAGAATCACCCAAAGAAGGCCAGGTCTAGAGAAGCTCCTTTGCCTGGAATCTTGTGTAAGAAGTCAACATTGCCAGGTGCTTCTCCGCAGATATTGCCGATTCCCATGGACTGGCCAATCACTGGTGACATCAAAAGCTGGAATGACATTCAATTGTCGGAAGATGGCTGTGACTTGGTGGCAAAGAAATACCTCCTCCAAGACAATAGATGTCGTTTCCAATTGAGTAAACAATGGCAAGATTGGTTGGAAATATAAAAAAACTGTGTCAAGTAGCATTTAGCATTGCAAATCTCAGGGCGATTCTTTGTCTCGTGATTCTAAGGTTTCAAGCTTGCCTCGTTCTTAGTCTCAACAGGGACTTGGGACTGTTGTTGAGCCACTCCTGTGATTCAGGTTTTGCTGGCAGCCACAGAAGCTGTTGATCTTTGCTTACTGGACTGGCTGGGAACTGACTTTTGTTTTGAAGGGACAAGTTGGTCTTGAGGAATGCTGTCAGCAAACTTTCAAAACCAGAATTCCAGAATTTGTTGTGGAAGGAGGAGGATGGCCAATTGCACTTCTTGGAGCTGGAAAGAGCACATGGCAATGCCTGGGTCTTGCCAAAAGTATCTCTCCAGTTGATGCTGACTAGTTTGTAACTAGTTTTCTCTGACAAAGGTGATTGATGCCCAGGAAGAATTTTTCTGAGCCAAGGCACTGGCGAAGGTGGGCCGTTTCGAGGAAGCTGCTGAGGCATACCGACGAGCGTGCCTTGCCCGAAGGTGGTAATGTTGTAGCGAGACATGACGATTCGGTGGTAATTTCCAAGGTTGGACGCCGTACGTCGCAGTTCATTCTACAAGGCGTCCCGCTTGGATGGGCACAATTTTTTTTGCGAACATTTGCGAGATAGACTTTAGACTATTGGACCTTGAGTTTTCCTGTTCTACTCCTTTTGGAGCTTGGTGTAAGGACCTGTTGAGGACAGTGTTTCTATGACTTCAAATCTTTGACAAAATCCAAGTGCAGGCACTCTTCCCAACCGAGAGAGGCCACATTCAAGGCATGATCAATGGTTGAATTGCAATATTGTTAAACTTTTGTCACTTTTGGCTTCCTCCTTTTTTTCATAGTCTTTTTTGCGCTTGGGAGGAATGTAACAATACACATCTGTTTGGGTCAGGAGCCTACTCACGTGAAGCTATCGAAGGTGAGAATCCTCTGGAGAAATTGTCTCCGGAAGAGGCCATGCCTTTGAAGGGTGCAGTTAACGGGAGGAAAATATGGGTGTGTATGTAGCCAACACCAAAAGTGCATGGGATGTCCAGTTGGAACTTTTCCAAAACCTACCATCGATATGATTTTGTTTGATAGACGCAATGTCCAAGAGAGATGTCAGACTACATTGCGACTTTGGGGAACGGCCATTCAGCAACAGGTTTCAATGAGGCGTGGTCAGCTGGTGGCTCTGCATTTGAACCTCTCCCTTTGCGCCACGAAGGCTTGAGCAGAATGCAGGAGTTGTGAGTTGTGGCTTATGCACCCACTTTACAGCTGGGAGATGCTATATTGGCATCATATTCAATTGGACCAGGCTGGCCTTTTTGCTTTAGCCCGGCGCCACGCGCCGCTCTCAGATTCATGAAACGTTGATCGACTGGGGCATGTGATGGCATTCCTTGGTGGTCTGTTTTGACAATTTGTGCAAAAACACTTCCTGAGGCAGAGACAGCCCTTGGCACGATCCTCAGGAATTGTATAGGTCTTTTGGATTTGTGCATCCTTGGACTAAGACATGCCCGAAATTCTGTGATGCTGCTGGTTGATGTTTGCTGTTGCAGCTTCAGCTTTAACAAGAAGAAACATCGGCACCGAAAGGCACGCAGAACACTACAATGAAATACTCACATAACGCGACAACTGCAACGTCAGTGTAAAAGTGCCATGTAACAAATGTAGTGCCATGCAGCTCGTTGAAGGGTCAAAGACGTAAAGATCATGAATGATTGTAATCCTGATTCCCGGGCACTCGGCCTGATCCATGTCAAGCGGATGCAGATGTCATCAGACCTTCAAAACTGAACTGAACTGCAAATCGTAGGATTATTGAACAAATCCTGGTAGTACAACTGTGATGGCATTTAGAGAAACATTGCATTGCATTGCACGGGTAGACAATTCACTATTTTGACTCCAGCATTCTATTGGTAAGCATGAACACCATGTATCGGAGCTGTACTCATCCTAGCATCAGCAACAAGAAAACTCAAAAGTGAACTTCGTAACATAAGTGCCATGAGCTGATTGCAGCTTGTGAAGTCGATGGCTTTCGATTTTGATGATATGGAGGCCCTGGCGAAAGTAGTTTTGAATGCATCTATTCAAGCCCTGCTAGGAGAATAAAGTCCGTTGTTGCATCATGTCTAATATGAATGTGTAGTATAATGTTTAGTGGGCTCTTTGATTTGGAAGAATAGATAGAAAACAACAATCTTTTGCCTCACTTTCACTGGAGCAAGGGATGTTTTGCCTTTCCGTTCTACTCCACAGGCAGAAGCCCAAAGTCGCTTGGAGCAGGGTGACGAGGATGCACGCTTTCTATTGGGTGTTGAAGTGCCCGACAGCTGGAAGGGTGGGTTTCTTGGTTTCATGTTGCGTGGTATTTGGAGTGGGGATTCTTGAAGGGAGTTGGTTTGGAATCCAAAGGACACATGAATAACAGAGTGGTTATATATTTGAGTGTTTTTGTTGAGATGAAATCCTACCCAGTTAATACTACGGATTATTTCATAAGCCCATGAAATAAGAATCCCTTTTAACCAACCAGGATTCGATGAAATGTCAAGAGCCAAGGACTTTACCTCCCATGCGCAATGCATTGGAAGCAACGACACGAAGTTTGCCATCTCGCCTCGATTTGCCTGAATACCTCGTGTTTCTTGACTTGTGCATCTTCCAAATCACCAAAAAAGGGTTGAGTCATACGTGCTTCGAGAGTGCCCAAATGGCCGCATTTTTATGGAAGTATCCAGAAAAAGAGGATGGATTTTTTGTTGGAGTGCCGAACTTCAACAGGTCAACTAAACATGTGTTCTTTTATGCTATTTCATACTTTTTCCTACCCAAAACTCAACTGAGGCCTCTGAAGATGGAGGTTGAGGAACCCTTCAACATTCGGGTGAGACTTTTCGTTTTTCCAGGAGCTGGTGATAGTGTCGCGGGTTGGATTCAATTTGTCAACAAGGTAGGAAACCTCAGAGTTGTGGATTTCTTTGAAGGCAAAGTTTCAGCATTTTTCTTTGTATTCACCAAATCCCAAGAAGACTAACATAGAACCATAAAAAGGACCCCATTGAAAAGGATAATCATCTTCCAAACCTCCAATTTTGGGGTTCCATCAGGTTCCACCATGGATTGATATCGCCATTTTTGAACGCCCTGGGCATGGACAGCGCTCCTCTGAGCCACTGGCGAAAACGTTGGTGGATGAAGCCAAGGAGATTTCAAGTTAATGCAACAAAACAGAAAGGCAGCCGTTAAGATATGTTATGATAATAGTGACGTCTCATCTATGGTCGTTCTAAGTGCCAAGATATGTTAAGACTCAAGACATGTCTCATTTATGGTTTGTAAATGGAGGATTAGTTCCTTGACTCACAGGGTGGCCTCAGGTATTTTGATCCGTTGATTCGAACCTGATCATTCTGGTGTATCAGGAGGCATTTGAAGCGCTTGGCAGTGTTTTGGCACCACATGCCAAGGTACCTTAGGCATTTTTAAGTCATAAGTGTCAATGTTTCAACAAGCTTGTGGAGTGTTTCATCTCAATTGCTCCAGGGTGGCGATTTCGAAGGTGCTCCCTTTGCTCTTCTAGGGCATTCAATGGGATGCCAATTGATGGCTGAGGCGCGGTGAACTTAAGAAGCTGGAGAGCAGAGCACCTTGCATGGCCGGAGCTTGGAAAATCACCATATGTTCGCCCCATATTCTCGGCTCAAGATTGAGGCCACAAGCTTTTGGCACTATCTCATTTCGGCTTGATTTTGATATTTTGCCTACTGATTTTTGATTGATGACAAATTATATACAGCAGCTGCTAAAGCCTCTGATATTGCCAGTATTAAAAACGATCCATTGTTGAAAGTCAATCTATGCATATCTAATCTACACTACACTACGTCAAACATGCATTTTTGATAGTACCACTAAGACTTGCGGGGACTGCAAAACACTTTCCTGACCTAACTTGCTGAATGTAAACAAGTAAAGCAAAACAGGCCCGAAGAGAACTCAACTGCAGACGCCGGCCTTGAAATCATGGCTTTGCATCTAAGACGAGCGTTTTTCCGTATCCCGTCACTGGGTCGAACCTTTGCTTCAAGAGTGGATTCTCGTGCTTTGAAGGAAGAACAGATCGCCCTAGGACAAGAACGCATCTTTGGTCCCCGTGGAAGTATGCCAGGTGACCGACAACTCCGGAAGAAACTGGAGGGTCGTAAATTGATGCGATGGTACTTTCCATCCAAATACAATCTTCAAGATTTCAGAAACGAAGAATATTTTGAAATGCAGGCAGAACGCTTTGCTCCCAGAGTCAAGCATGAAAGCATGGAGCACCTGGCAGCCACATTGAAAAAAGTGTTAAGACATCGGGAGGAACTCCGGAAATTCTTTCAAAAACTGGATGAAGCGACCTTCATGTCGAATCCGACCATACAGGACCTCTATGGATGTTTTCGGCTGATATCAGAAGATCGAGCTTTGTCATTTGAGCCAGATGAGAAGGTCTTCAAAGCACATTCTCCGTTCACCAGCACCTTGGAGGGCGTGCCTATTTCAATGGACATCGAGAATCAAGACAAAGCTGAGAAGAAGCGTCTTGAAATGCTCCAGACTCCGCATTTACAAAGTTACATGAATAGACGCCATCGCTTCATAGATCCCATGTTCCGAAGGAGGCGATTGAAGTGGTTGGAGAGGCAAGCAGCTGGATTGAACAAGGAGTGGAATGTGAAACATCGTTTGCCTTTCTATGGCACTCATCCAGATGACCTGAAACAATGGCCCACCAGCAAGGCAGGTCTGCATGTACAATGGCCCAGTCCATACAACTGAGTTCGGAGCTTTCATGACATCAGCCGTTTCACACATTGAAGAATCGTGGATCTTTGTTGTATCAAAAGATCACTGCACAGATGTGTGCCCACGCAGAAGTGATAAAAAGACGTGCAGTCCTGCTTTTTGTTTTGGGTGTTTGAGTTCTGGCATCTTAATGCATTCAGTGCCTTGAGAGCTTATCACCGGCAGGTGGCTTTGTCTCTGAAGCGAAATCTCGGCCTTGAAGCGGTCGCAATCTTTGCGGTAGATCGGGGAGCTCCACATCTTCCTCTCTACAGTGATGAAGGATACAAATTGCTCTGTGAGGATGAGCCATTGGAATTTTTTGAGGGTTTCAATCCAGTTGTGTGACTTTGCTGAAATATGCTGACATACAAAAGTCCAATTCAAAAATAATCAGAGCTAACCCGGAAACTCACCCTCGCAAGTTGTTCTTGAACGTCTTTTCAAGGTACAAGTTGATGCAACGTGCTGACAGACACGAGAACAAAGATACCCAGCGAATGATCAAAATGTGGACAAATGATTGTCGACTTTGCCAAGAGCATTTGTGGCCTGAAGGTGTGGAAAGAGTTGCAGATTCTTAAAAGCTTTTCAAAACATCGTAAAGTCTAGACATATTTTCAAAAGATATTGGCATTTGAGCTACCTTGAAAGCACACCTTGTCAGGTCATCATGCCTTCCGCTGCGACTTGTACCTTGTCCAACGGGTCGCCCCATCGGAAAAAGATCCGTGCCCAGCGAAACTGAGGCACGTCTTCCGTGCGTTGCGCAATTTCACCGCAGATGAAACGAAGTTGATGAAGCCTGACGCTTCGTCGTGCAAAGCAAAGTTCTATGTTTTCTTCACATTTTTGGAAGATCATTTCTGACTTACAACCTCCACAAAGATCCCAAACATCGGAAATGTTCCCCAAACATCCAAGATTTGCAGATCTTGCTACGATGATGTACAAATTTCTGAGGAAATGAAACGTGTACACGAGCTCAACTGTCGCATCACAGCCTCGGGCTCAACAAGTTCAGCTCCGTGGTCGCGAGAAAGTTATGATGCCTGGAAACAATGGACAACGGAAAACTGCAAGGCCAACGGATGAGGGAAGAAATTGGGGGAAAATGCTTCTGATGCATGATTATAGCAAGGATAGCAGGGATCAAATATGATGCAACAATTGGATATCACGAAATTATGATCATGATCAACATGTTAAAAGTAAGCATCATAAAGCAGGAACGGCGATGATGACAATGATGCTAGCGTAGTTTTGCAGCACCCATTAAAGACAAGGCGATACATAGACTAAGCTTCCCTTAGATGAAGGTGCTGGAGGTTTGGTGGCATCCAAGGTGCATATGGTAGTCAAATCCGGGTGAGTTATAAGAGACCTCTGCGTCAAGAAGAGCACCAACATCCCTGAAAGGTGCATGATATCGATGCCGACCATATGATAGTTGGGGAATCTCAGGACTATGACGTTCTTGTTGAAATGGTCATTGAAAAAGACCTGTATTTGATGCACTTAGTGTACTGGGACACCTTTGTCCATTTTGTCCAGCAAACAAATGAATCAGTGAAATGCAGCGGTCGTTGAGGTCAAGCTGCATGCTTCTACTGTAGAGGCGGTGACTGAAGTTTTAGACTCCAAGGTTCAATGAAAACCTGGAGTTCTCTAAAAGTTAAGCGCAGCAAAAAGTCGTGGTTGCAACTTCGGAGATGTGGTGGAGCATTTTGCTTGAGTGATAGGACCGGAGGACCTCTCTTTTTGATGGTGAATTAGCATCACTCAGGTGCTGAACCGGAGAATGCCAAGGCCAGATACAGGAGATGCTAGAGAATGGAATCCTGTCCACTGATTTCTTCGGATACCCATCGGAAGTAGAACCTATGAAAGAAATTCCCAGAGCTTTCAGGTGGCTGTCAACATGATACTGCATGTTTTTGCAAGGCGCTGTTTCGACGTGGTCAGGCTGCAGCAGGACAAGGTGACTATGAGGTGGGCCAAGCGAATGTTTGTTTTCTCTACACTTCCAAGGTCCAGGGCCAAACACATGCAAACTCTCCAGGATGCTCTGAAAGATCTTCAAAAGGCTGCTGAGTTGATGCCGCAGGACTGAGATCTTTTTATATGCAATTCATATTTCCGGGAACATGGCAGCGATGATAGGTGCTATCCTCATGTAGGACCGTGGTATCCGATCAGAGATTCAGGCAGTCCAGCGTGACCTTCGAGTGCACCGTGAGGCCCAAACACCTTTCCTGAGCCCGGGATTCTTCGTTTGCCTCATAGTAATCTCACGTTGCTCAAGGCGCAGAAGAACATGTTTGTGAACGTTTTCCAACCTCCGAACAGAGCTCAAGGACGGACGCTCTCGAAAGCTATAGCAGCAACAAGTGCATTACTGCAATTTACTATAGATAGTCATGAGGAGTCATGAGTGTGCTGAGTATGTGATGAGTTCATCTTCATTCTTCATTCAACAGTGCTTTCTACTCAGTCCTTCTGCAGGAGAGAAGCAGTGATACATGGTGAGACCGCGGCTTAGGTTTTTAGAACCTTGGTCCATAACGCATCTATTCAGCTAAAACACAGAAGTCTGTCGCCAAGCTTGTCAGCTCCAAAGGACAAGAGCTTTTGCCATGAAAAAGGGGCATGAAGCTTGCCAGTGTGTTGATGGAAAGCATGTGTCCAAGATTGCGTACTCCGATAGATGTTTCTTTGCGCAGGCATACGACTCGGGACGGAAAGCGAAAAAAAGCCTGGAATCGCAGTCGTCAGGAGCTTAAGGAAACTGGGAGCATCTCTTGGATCACTTGCAAAGTCTGCTGTCAGATACAAACGCAACAGTTTTGATCATCAGATCGGGAGTGAATTTTTGATTAATTGTATATATATATATATATGTACATACACATCGAGCATCATTTTTGGTTTGATTGTGCTGTTTTTTGAGGTCTGTGGAGCTTGGCCTAGATGACTTCGAAACACAGGTGCTTCGGTGGGATTCTCAGGCGAAAAAAAAACACAAAGAGTTTCCAAGTTTCCAACCTCTCAGCTCAGCTGGAAGAGTTTCAGGTCCAATGAGGTTTGGTTTGTGCAAGCCTATGATCCTAATGATGGAGGTTGCAAGTCTTTTGCCACCGGATGGGAGGAGTGGATGCACTTTTTGGGGACGGAAAGAAGTGAGTCAGGCAGACTAGGCGTTGGATCATTGTGAATGACCCAAGTCTTTCAATTTGCGTAGGGTCTTACCACAAAATACACAAAGCCGTAAGCTTAAGATCGATGGATTCGAGGATGTGGCGCACACATACGGAGAACATGCACGCTTCGGCCGGCTGGACGTCTCCAAAGCAGAGCTTAAGGTGCTTTGCAGAGATTTTTTTAACCAGTGGAGTGGAGTTGGTTTCATTTGCTCTTGTCAGGAACTTATTCCTTCCCACCTCACTCCAGTTGTTTTATAGCCACCTTGTGCGGTTGAAGTTGAAGCTTTGTCTAACGGTGCTGAAGCCTTTGCACAAGCGTCAGACGTACAGAGGCATATGTAAGTATATAATTACTTATAGAATGTATATGCAACATATATATATATATATGCAAGGTGTATAATATACGCATGCATGTAATATACGCAATACACATAATGATAATACAATGCACAAAGAAAAGTGGGCACACGCAGTCGAAGGTTCAAGATGCATCACATTCCTGTTCTGTAAAAAGTATTTGCCGAAGACACGTATGTTAGATCTGAAGAACTCCCAACTCAGAATTGGAAAGTGTCCGCGTTTGCGGCCATGGGTGACATCATGGCGCACACGACCTGGCCGGAAGCATTCCGGATCGCGGACTCTCTGGAGGTTTGGAAGAGATTTGCAATGCTTTAGAGGATTGCCATGTCATGTCATGGCGACAGTTACACTGCACTCTGTGTTTGCATTTCGAATCATTTTTGCAGGGTTGGAACGATGTCAGGCAATGCCAGCCTCCACTGTCCCGCCAGAAGTTGAGGTGCAAGCCTCGAGAAAAGCCTCCAACCTTCCTCTCATCTCACCACCAGATTTGCACCTAGTACTGGAATCCCAGTGAAAATCTTACATTGCAAGTTTCTAAGAATCTCATCTACCAAAAGTGGTTTGTTTCGCTGGTGGTACCTGGTGAACTGTTCTTTACGTTATACCATATGTAGTATAAGCAACATTGCCCCAAACAGATTCAGCGCTATTGAGCTCCAACTAGAGGGCAAGACATTGGTATGAGTCGCTACTCCCTGATGGCTGCACATGGGACGATGTGTGTCATGATGACAAAACAAATGGCACCGATAATGTTGGAGTTGGGTGGGGTGGGTGGGATGAGGATGGCCTTGAAACCTCGGACTAGCTTGAAGCATGCTCCATTGCTCCGGAGTCTCAATCCTACACATTGGCCGAACTGTCCATTAACAACTTGCTATGGCAATGTCGGGAGAGGTTGAAACAAAAAAAAATCCCAAGATATGTTGGCCTCCAAGATGCTCATAGATTCCGACTGGCAAGACTGTTGTGAATCGGGTGATCAAATTGAAAGACATGAGAACACAAGAACCTTAAGGCTTGGTGTGCAGGATGCGAAGTGACCTCTTTGATCACACTTGACCTTTGGATTTTATAGATGTATTCGAATTGCCAGCTACAACTTACAGATATGAAGATGCCAGCCTTCAACTGAAATTGCAATTGACAGGCAGCTCTTGTATCCTTGGGCTTTCCAGCCCTGAAGAACGTTCGGAAGCACAAGGTTCTGCGGTAGAAGTGATGTAAAAGGAAGGGGTTTCCGGTTCAATTCTGGTTGCAATGCTCCATATTTTCAGTTTCTGTATTGTTTACCGTTGGAATTTTCTGGATGCATTCCCACCTTCAGCTCCAAGATTCGTTTCCAGCATGGCCAGGTCAGTTTCCATGCGACCTATTTCCTGAACTTTGAATCTGGCGAGGCGACATTTGGGCCTGACTCGGCAAAGAAACATGAACTATAAGTTAATAAGTAACTAAGCTACTGTAGAATCTAACATCTCTGTGAAGCAAGCAGCAATTTGATTTGAGTGAACAATACCGAAGATGCCAAACTCCTTGCTTCAGGGTGTTGTTCTACAACTTCTTGGATCTGAACTCGGAGACAAAGCGTGAAAACCTCAGATTTCGAACGGTTGGCTCAATTTGCCGCCTTTGCTGGAGTCTGTCCCCTCCAGCCTTGCTTCATAGCTTTCCTCTCTGCATGAACTCATGCATTTTAAGAATTTGCCGTTACCCAACGCCACTGTATTGATGTTCTGCGAGTGTGCAGTGGGTTGTCTCCCAGCTGCTACCAAAAGGCTTTTTCTGAATGTTTTTATATGTTTTTATTGTATCCCTTCATCAAAGCTCTCCAAGATGAGGAACCAGCCTTTCTCTTTTCAGCTGTTACCTGACCGCCATTCTTGGGCGGAGTCTTCCTATGTTTTCGATTTGAACTAATGGGAACTTCGTCTTCGAAAAATTGGAACGGTTGTTCTGCTACCTATGGGAGCCATGGTTTTGGTTCCTCACGCACAAGAAGGGGGGAACTAGTTAGACTTGCCCGCGTCATCGATGCGAACACGGTACAAGCTGATTGAAAAACACCTTGGGTTGTAAATGATGTAAACGGTGCCCTTTCGATGTGGGCAATGCTTTGTGAATCAAAAGGATCTTGCCAGGTCGGCAGGTGGCTGTGAGCCTTCCTGAAGTCTCACAAGTAACCAGGTGAGTGGACCTGCAGAAAAAAAAAACAAGAATCAGATAGCCAGGTTTACAGCTAAAATTATGGCAAGATCAAACCCTTTCCTAGATGTTCATTTGGAGTTTGTAGATCTTCAGTGTGTTAAACCCTCCAGATGTCAAGTTATAGGAAAGTTGCGGCTTGCCTCAATGACTCAGGCTCTTCCACTTGCAGCATCCAACAAGTGCCGAGTCAATTGCGCGGGCGAGCGAGTTGGCGCAGGAAGGGTGGAACCTGTTCATTTGATTCGAAAAGGATGGGTAGGCTCTCCAAAAATGATACATGACAAATACTTCTCATGTTGTAAATAGTTTCCTTGCCACTAGAGTCGAATGATGGGATTTGAACAAGCAGTGTTGTTCTTTTTAATTGGAGGTAACACTACGCCACATGTGAATCTGCCAGGAAGCTGGCCTGCGAGTGCCCAAAGTTCTGGCAACCGGACAGGCATCGAGGGGTTTCAAAGGGTTCAGAGGACTCCAACCGACTTGAGAATCTCAGGAGAATCTGTAAGAACATGAAACAAATGTGAAGAATGGTGAAGACCTATCCGGTTCAAGCCATGCTTCAGGAGTAATGTGGGGGATCGAGGATTAGAAGAGAGACAGGATGAAATACGAGTGGATGACCGCCCAGAGTCGCTAATACAGCATTTGAAAAAAATATTCAAAAGTTGTTGTTAGATCTTCGTGCATCTAGTTGATTCCTCCACGTTGGATGGTTTTTCAAGTTCTCGCCATTCGCCTCCTTGTTGTTAATATGAGAGAGTTGGCTTTTTGTGTCGTCAAACCGTGAAGGTTGAGCAATGGGGCCAACTGCATGACGTGCCTTTCGTCATTTACGAGCTGATTCAGACTGCAACAGTGGAGGCGACAGGGTATGGACGTGAAAGAACACGGTTTCTAAAGGTCAAAGTACACAAAAGCACAGTTTTGTCAACATACCTCGGAAAGTGATGGATTTTTCATTGTGACAGAAGGTAGCACATTCTCTTGCAGACAGGCAGTTTGACCAGTGCCATCCTCATTTTAGTCATATCAATCTATTCCGATGTGTCCTTCAGGATGAGGTGGTAGCCCCTGAAGAGGATTTACGTCGCGTGATAGCTGTTGGAAACCAATTGTTTTTGTGTTCCAGATTTGCTGTGTTTGTCAATGACTCATGTGATCTTCCAGCCTATGCACCTTCAACCGGTCGCAGCTGCGACACGACCAAGGCTGTGAAGAAGGCACTGCAAACTAGAAGCTTGATAGGCATTGACACAGAGCCTTTGCCGCGCTTCGAGGATTGGGGAAGAATTTTTACTTCAAGTTGTTCTTGAATCTTGCTTACATCCAGAAATTCCAGCTTCACTGCTGCACCAAAATTTGTTACCTGAAGTACTTTGCAGGACAGTTTGGCTTTTGTGACATACCTCGAGCAGCTTTCAGAACAAATTCAGGCCGTGTGAACAAAGGTTCTGTGTGCAGAGAATAGCCAATGGCTCAAGCAGGTAGGTTCTGTGTCATTTGCTGCGTCTGATTCTCAAGGTAGCAGTATGTTGGTTGGCCTGTGTGTTTACTTTGTTTGAAGCCTGCGTGGCCTTTTATTTTGCAAGCTTAACGGCCTTCGTGGCTGTTTTCTTTTAGCCTTCGTGGCTGTTTTCTTTTTGCCTTCTTGGCTTTAGCCTTCGTGGCTGTTTTCTTTTAGCCTTCGTGGCTTTAGCTTTCGTGGCTTTAGCCTTCGTGGCTGTTTTTCTTTAGCCTTCGTGGCTTTAGCCTTCGTGGCTGTTTCTTTTAGCCTTCGTGGCTTTAGCCTTCGTGGCTGTTTTCTTTTAGCCTTCGTGGCTTTAGCCTTCGTGGCTTTAGCCTTCGTGGCTTTAGCCTTCGTGGCTATTTTCTTTTTAGACTTCGTGGCTATTTTTTTTAGCCTTCGTGGCTTTAGCCTTCGTGGCTGTTTTCTTTTTGCCTTCTTGGCTTTAGCCTTCGTGGCTTCGGCCTTCGTGGCTGTTCTCTTTTAGTCTTCGTGGCTATTTTTTTAGCCTTCGTGGCTTTAGCCTTCGTGGCTGTTTTCTTTGTAGCCTTTCTGGCTATTTTCTTTGAAGCCCTCCAGAGAAGTGTCGTCTTTTGGCAGAGCCATCTTTCAAAATCGAGGAAACCGAGCAAAACGAATAGCTCCTGTGGGGACGACCGTTTGTAGTCATAACCCCTTTAATACAAAGTCCGTGGAACAATATGTACAAACTGTAAAACTGTTTGACATTATTTGTGTGCATTTATGTACATGTATATACATGCACAAGCAGACAGAGAAAGAATTGCTCAACTTGAAGTTGCACGTTCGCACTAATTTTGTGTCATGGCACAAGGCTTCCGAACTCGTGGACTGTTGCAAGAAGATGGCAACTCAAATGAGAGATGCAGGCAGAATTGTGCGAAAATAAGCCTTTGCTCCAATGATGCACCTCCAATGATCGCAGGTTTGACCTCCGGAGCGCTGGTGCTTGTACACCAGGCAATTTGATGGACAATTAATCCGATGGTGTCTTTCATTCAGCATTTCAGTTGCTGATGGAGTGAAGCTCAGCAATGAAGGCTGACATTTAGGCTTGATTTGTTTTTTGGGAGGATCTGTTGGGCCCAGCGGTACCGCAGTTCTTGCTTTTGATCATTTCATGCAGTGCTGCGAGGACTTGAATGATGGCAATGTTTTGTGCTCTCCGGACAGCAGCAAAACATGGCAGCTGGATGCCCTTATTGATTGGGAGGGAGCAGCAGTAGGCAGGGACCTGTTGTTGATCTAAGCGTCCTGCATTCAGATTTTGGAACTTATTCCTCTTGCTTCTCAGCTCCAAAACATTGAGTCAAACTTGCTCGATTCCTACCATCGAGTAGCATCCATCTTCCTGCAGTTGATGCGCGTGTCGCATATGAGAACAGCGAGCCGTGGCAAAGCCTACGGACTTTGGCTAAGGCCCCAAGCCCGTGGACACGTGGGAAGGGGTAGCAACACAAGTGAAACGCTGGTCAACGTGGCAGGTAGTCAAGATCAGATGGATGATGGCAGCAATGGCAGGCAGTCTCGCTTGAATTCTTTTGAACTATTGATTGACAATTTTCAAGATGGGGTACCAATGGCAGGGACCAGCTTTTTGCTTCCAAGTCTCTAGATTTTCAGCTGGAATGATAGGTCGGGCAGGAAGCTGTACATTGCCGCGCTGTTCCGCTGAGGACGTTTCGGGCAATGGAAAGACATCGGAAGTTGTCAGAAAACTATTATTTGTTATGTCCTAAAGTATCGCATCATATTTCTTATCTTTTTTTCATGATGTATCCTGAGAGGAGCTCGTGGAAGATTATGATGAGCTGTGCTCACGCCTAGTGCACTCGGGCTGGTTGTCACACGTGCATCCACTGTACACTTAGCTGTGATTATCCATCGGGCGCGTCAGCAAAAAGGAGACGAGGTGGCTTACATGTCCGACGGTCAGAGGATGTCAGAGGTGTTGATTAGAGAAGACCAGTTTGATCAGTTGTTCTGCTAAGCTGCGCAGTCTTTGCTGCCCTTCAAGCCTGTTCTTTTGCCGGTAGTTTTGCACTCAGCCAACATGTCGCGAGGAGCGTTTCTGTACAGCTACCCACTACAAGCGAAACAGAGACCAACAAAAGTAATATGCTTGTGATTCCACTCCTGTTTCATCTCATGAGGTCTTCAGATATGCGCGTGGAATGTCCGTGGAGCATTGGATGTTCTCAGAGCGCATGGCACGACAGGAGGCGCTGGCTGCAGTTGTGGAACAGCTTTTTCACTGAAACTTTCCGAAATTCACGCACAGCATGCACTCTCGGTTCATGCTTTCGGTATCCACTATCAGTGGATGCTTTAGTTTGTAGATCTTGCAGGATAATGCAGGTGGTGGCAAAGCGCTGATGAATTTCATGGAGGGAAACTTTCCAGAGGCAAGAGATGTTTCAGATGTGTTCTTTTCATTCGATTTTAAGGATACAAGCACTTCAACCAGTGGATCAGCTTCTTGCTTCTCCCAGTTCCATCGACATAATGATGCTTCAGAGCTAAAGCGTTGGTGGAGCGTGGAGGAGTGAGAGACTTGGAGAAGTGGAGTCAGCGTCGCAGCGTCGAGTGGAGTCAGCTTTCACCAAGGCCTCGAATCTTGATGGTTGGTCCATCCTCCAGTAGCCTAGCAGCGAAGGCCAAGGACTTTATGCCAGTCAGGAGCTTTGGTGCTTTTGATCAGCAAGTATACAGTACACATCAGTTCACATCTACAACTCATTTGCATATATATATATATATATAATAGTGGTGGCAACTGGCAACTACCCTTCCCAGTGGTCCGAGGTCTTTCGAATGGCCCATGTTTGGGAAGAATTCTTCAACGTTGCTTCTGCTGATGCACAGGCGATGGTGGAGGCTCAAAGATCTTCCAGTGGACTGGAGAAAGAAAAGATGCACAGCATGGCCTATGATTCTAGGACACCACAAACATCTGACTCTTGAGCAAAATATTTTTTTATGTGCAGGTGCTTGGGTCTGACTATGCTTTCGATCGAGGCTGCCCAAATTGTACCACAAAAAATGGCACGCACATTCGCAATAGATCAGCTAGCATGAGTCACCCACATTGGGTAGTTGGGCACAGCTGCAACGAGGCCAGACTTGGGCCCTGATCTTGAGAGGATCTGATGGTTCTGCGCTTACAAAGCGAGTCCTCGGATTGAAACAGCGTGCCTTCTTCGATGTTGATTTGTGCTTCAAAACGCTTGAATTCAGGTGCCGTTTCCAAAGAGCATGTCCGCAATGTCAGAGACATGGCTCCTTTGATTCAGGAGAGAATGATTGGGCAGGTTGCCATGATGTCAGGTTTTTTCATGTTCAATCTGTTAAAAACTGATGAGTTTTGCGCATCCAAGTGTTGCTCACGTGTGGCAAACATATCAAAATGGCCTGAAGGACTTCATTTCGGAGGAAATCACACGGCAGGCACCTGTCGCAACCCTTCGTTGGCACACCTAGGTGAAAGGAACCGGGACTTTGACGCATGGGATGACAAAGTCTGAGCTTGCATAGAAATTTTGCAAGGAAGGTTTTTACCCAGTGGTGGCACATTGAAGGTCTTTGAGTTGACACAGTTAGACTATTTCCAGCTCCATGGTGTGTGCAACGATTGAAGTTATGACATTCCTGGTCTACATGCAACCCTTCATATGTTCGACACCATTTTGGCCTCGATTTGTGACTCGCATCTCGTCTCTGATAAGGTAACTATCAACAGCTCTGCGGTGACAGCGCCCTGACTCAGGGAACTAGCAAAACGTGCCCCACCAAGCCGTAGCCCCAAAGGAAAGCAGCAAACTCAGCAAACCTCCTTGCATTCGGAGGTACTGCCTGATCTTGGTGGATGCCAGCGTTGATGAGACAGAAGTGTTCTTAGAATTTTGTCTCATTTTGTCAACTCAAAGCCATGAGAGTGTACCACAAACAAAGATAGGATTTGAGTCATGTAGAATCTGATTGGACCAATAGATTTGCCATTGAAGGCCAAAGCCCTTCGGGAATTAGAGTCTTCACGGAAGGCCTACTACCAGGAGGCTTGAATGAGAAACCGCAAAAATCTATAGAACTGTGAGATTCTGGCAGATGGGTGCTTGGCGCAGTATTTTTTGGAGATTTGATAGGATGCTCCACACGTGGGGTGGTGACATGCAGCAATGCGACATACTGCAGACACTGCAGACTAAGACCTTCACGCAAGGTCCAAGAGCTCAGAAATGCTGGTGAAGACTCAGAGGACCCTTGCCATGGAAAGGAAATGATCCATCTTCCCAGATTGAAGTCATGCTTTTGAGGGTCGTCCTCTCTTTTGCATTTTTGTGCTTCGAGTCCAGCAGGAGCCCTTCAGGATTCAGCCAGTCCGGGTAGCATCCTCCAGTTCACGTCGTCAGCTTAGGGAAGTGGTGGTATTTCTGAATCAGGGCAAGTTGTTGATCGCATACTGGCAGTGTTTTCTAGGTCACTAGGTCTGTTTCTCTATGGTCTGATCTTGCTATCTCAACCGCCAAGGACTTCCTTGGAAACCTGCAGCTCCAGGGTCTAGCTTTGCTGCCGTTTGGGCCGAAGCTTCAAAGGCTGATGGGAATGCGTTCTTAACGAATCATAAGACACAGGTAGCACCAACATCTATACACAACTCGAGATTATTTGTTTATATAGTACATTTATATATTTAATTCATATTTATCTATGTATATCACTACGCTGCACAATCAGTAAACACTGCTTGATATCTTGTGCATCACACACTTGTGGGGAGGCCCGGGCCTTCATCTTGGAGATGGAAAGTCGCAAATATGCAGCAGTGAAAACTCCAAGCTTGTCATGGCCTCAAGTGCCACCAAGTTATTTTGAGATGTGATGATGCCAGAGATGGAGTGGACCTTTAAGAGAATCAAACGTGAACTTGCTGCACTCATCATGTTGATGTTTCCTACGTTTTAGATGAAGTGAATGAGTTGATTGGACAGGAAGCACTCATTCCTTACTGGCAGAATCATCCGAGGAATGAAATCTTTCAAAGCATTGCATACGAGGCGGTGAATTGGGTCTGTTTTGGTAGTTTGCTTGAGTGTGATATCATGATTTCCTGACAGATTACTTTGTGATTATGATTCACTTCTATTTCCTTTTCACTTAAGACTCTTACCTTGACCAGGACTTAAAGCTCGAAGAATTGCACGAAGATGGGTCAGGGCCTTCAAATAAGTTGCCCAAAAAATTGGAATATTGAAATCACAACGTGAAATGAGTCGCAGCATTTGGGTTTAGATGAGATTTGTGGCGTTTTCCTTGTGAGGCCACCCTTATCACGACTTTTCTCTGATCCGGAGACCACTTTGCGTTTGGGCCCCACTTTTCGGGTCAAATATGTGGAATCCTTCAAGATCAGTTTATAGCGATGAAGTGTTTCTCGTGACAAGTGAGAGACCACGATATTACCAACAAAGTGCTTTGTGACTCTGCTTAAAGACAAACATCTGCATGTTTGTTGAACAACAGTTGGAAAGCCGCGGGTTTTCGTTTTTTCCAGGCCGCGAAGTGAGCGCATTCCTCTCCACCAGCCTGAAGCCGAGAGAAAAAACACCCATGGTTGGAATCATCCGAATCGTAATGCTGAAGGCCTCGGAGCCATTTGTGCCTATGTGTTGGTCGCACTCGTCGTGTCCGTGGCACCTGTTGGCAACTTAGATGTTTGAGGTTCATGGCAGCTAAGGTGCTGAATGGCACGCATCGTGTTGCTCATTCTCTTTGGACTTGTAGATATATGGACATCAAACCTG
This sequence comes from Breviolum minutum Mf 1.05b.01, assembly GCA_000507305.1. Lineage (NCBI taxonomy): Eukaryota > Dinophyceae > Suessiales > Symbiodiniaceae > Breviolum > Breviolum minutum. The sequence continues at coordinate 80,646 of DF240665.1, read as the reverse complement.
TGCATGTCTCGTATTTGTACACGTTTGAAAAGGAGAGCAGATTGCAGAGACATGATCATGAGTGCTCAAGCTGACATTCTTCTCCCAGAGATTGTGTAGGGTCACAAGTCACAAATATTTGGATCTTGATTCCAAGTCCGCCATGGCACCTGTCGACTTTGCGAAGTCTAAACTTCTTAAGGGCCTCAACAGATTTCAGGTGTGGATGAGAACATCTTCGAGAAATCAAATGATGGCTGCCAAAGCTTTGCTGGTGAGTTGTGGGGTATTCTTAGCACAAACATCTTTGCCAACCAGATGCGATCAGAATGTTCAGTTGAAAGGTTGGCTCTCAAGGAACAACGGCTTTGTTGCAACCAGCATCTCTATAGAGCAGATCCATGGTCGTGGTCATGGAATGGTGAACAGGGGAGGAGCCTCGTTGAAGAAGCAAAGACTTTGATGTTGTTCACTATGTTCATTGGTGTTCTGATTTTATCAGATTATTTGTAGGTACTGAGTGATGATTCTTGATCTGTCCAATAGTAAAAAATCGTTGATACCTATTGAATCTAATCCAGCTTTGACGTGCTTTGGCCGGATGTGCAGTTCAGGAGCACTTCGAAAGGGACAGACTTTACTGCGGGTTCCTTGGAAGCTGGTTTTGCGAAAAGAGGTCACTGAGGAAGATCCTTTCTTGAAGGACATCTTGCAGAAGTGGACATCAACCGATCGGGAGAGCTACACCAGTCAAGCAATTCGATTGTGGCTCTTGCACCAAGCTGGACATGTTTCTGACTGGTCACCTTGGTTCGCAGAACTTCCGAAGGATATTGCAGCTGGTGCTGAAGCTTTACCATTAGCCTTAGTCTTCCATCAATCAGATGCTTTCAGAGGAACAGCACTACAACGCGCAGCTGACTCGCAGCTTGACAAGCTGCGCCATGAATGGGAGGAATTGAAGGAGTTTTATGATGTGAGCTTTGAGAGATTTGTTTGGGCCCAAGCGATAATCTCCACACGATCCAGTACCCTCCCAGTGGATGGACAGGTCTTGTGTTGTTTGATACCTGTGGTGGACTTTGTCAATCATGATTTTCACCCCAATGCTGATGTTCGGGCCACGAAGCAAGGGGTCGAGCTCATTTCTTGCGACATCATTCCTAAAGGCTGGGCTGGAAATGCTCGGGATGCTTCAAGATTCACAGATTGAATAGAGAATTTCAAATCCACAGTAGCCCTCTGGATAGATTTGCATAAAATCATAGCAGACTTTCACCCATCAGGTGGAGAAGTGCTGATCTCGTACGGTCAACATGATCCTTTGCAGTTCTTCTTTGCATTTGGCTTCTTACCTGACATGGACATCACCGAGATGTTGGTGCCATTGAAATCCACTGAGCCACTTCTGCTGCGTGCAAATCGACAGGACCCACAGCATTGTGTCCAACGATTGCCTTTGTGGAATCCCAACAGTTTTTGAAGTGGTTGGAGTCTTTGATTCCATGAAGGCACCAAGATGTCAAAATCATCTAATCTTCCACCCAAACTCCACAGGACCTGGAATGTTTACTGACAGCAATGGGCAACAGATCCCGAGCAGAGCAAATAGCAGCTTTGCAGAGGCTGTTTGGAATGTCCAGAAATTTTCATAGGAGCTGCTTCAAATGTAATTGAGAGAATAACGCACCGGACCTAACTCGATAAAAAAGAAGTGATAAGAATCTACAAGGATTGAGTTTGATGAGTTTGATCGTAACTTTGGCACTTTTGTTTGGTGTCAGGTTTCTTCGTCTTTGGCACCGGGAGCTGCAGCTCACTCCCTCAGAGACGTCACCACCTGGGCCGGTGGAGCTGCGACGACGCATGCGGACACTCTTGGAAGCTGCGATGGTGGAGCTGGAGAAAATGGCGAAGGAGTCGGGGTCAGTTGGGTAAAGATCGGCCTTTTGCATCATTTTGTAACACTTGCGGCACAAGAAAACTGGCTATGAAACAGTAACCGTATGAAAAAACATATCTTTGGACAATTGTTGGTGAGGTTTAACGCGTCTTTGGAACTTCACCATGATTTAGGGAAGTTTTGCAATTTGCTGAATGTTTGGGTTTCAATGATCAAGGCAACCTCAGGATCCCCAAACATGGGCACTCCTTTTGTCGAGAAGTTTCCCGAAGTTTCCATGTTGTTTAGAGGATAGTTTTCCAGAAGGTGAATGGAAACTGTCCTCGGAAACTTTGGAGGACTCCTAACCCGAACATTCGTCTCCTAGCCAGCATCGGATGCTTCTTTTTCGTGGTTCTGCCAGACTTGTTGGAAGAGCGTGGAAGAGTATGGAATGTACCTGAACTTGTGAAGATGCAGTAGCAATGGATTTGAAATCACTGGAGAGGACGTGGAGCAGACATTGCAAAGATGAGTTTGATCCTGGTGTGTGTGATTTGGAATCCTTCACCATTCATAAGTCGGATGTTGGACAGGCGCCTGGTGGCCTGTCCCGTCAACAATCGGTGTTCATGACCCTGCAACATGCTGCCACTTTGTTGTTGTATGCTTCACCAGTGCGAAGATCATGGAGCTTTAAGTTTCACCAGCTTGGTAGAATCATCCATTTAGTTCAGATGATTGCGGCTTGGGAGTTTGGTAGGGCGATCAGGGCACTGCAGTTGATCCTTCCACATGATGTGGCAACAGCATTTTCATGGCGCTACTCCCTGACTTGTCCTTTGAGACTTTTGTGCCCTTAAGAAGGTACTGCAAGCAGTGTACTAATTTTAGGTGCTCTTTGCAAGAGGCCATTGAATGTAGAAACTGTGACCATTGTCGGCCGACCGTAGGAATTGGAGTTACTGCAACTTGCCGTGCCGTTGGTAGTGCTTGCAGAATACTCAGGGAGATTTGATGGAATTCTGAAAAGGTATAGTGCTTGTATGACCACTATGTGACTGACAATTTCTCAGCACATGTTCTTGTTTTTTAAAATCTGACAGTTTACCTCAGGTGGTAGTCTTGATGCTGGCTTCTCCTACCTTGAACAGGAAAGTTATCAGTGACTTGGCAAAGCTTGGCACATGCCAGCATTGATTGACAGGATCCATGCATTCTTCACATTCAAAACAGGTATTTTCTGGTGTACGCTGCGATCGCATGAGCCTTACAGCGTGGCGTTGCATTGGATTTATGAATACATATTAATTGATATATTATACAACTATGTTAGTTAATCATCATAGATTCTGCATTATATGATACTATTACAGGATGTTTCTGTATTCAATTCTTATGGTTGAAGTTTAAGTTCTACCTCGCAGAGTTTGGCGGAGTTTGTGTCTCTTGCTTTTTGAATTTGTGGGTAGCACCTTCTGCAGGTCCAGCATGGAATGCCAGCGCAACTTCTAGTTGCGCAAGGCAGAGGCCGATGCCAGAAGCATGACACAAGTGTATATCGTGCAGAAATCTGAAATCTGAAATCAATTCTGTCATCATCCACAGCTTTTTCAATCTGCGATTTCACGAAGTCTTTGGCAGACATCAAGGAGGGTGTGCCAAGATATGATAAATGATATCATGAAGATACTTCATGCGTCTGGATACATGACATGTTACATACATATTAGTTCGAAACAGGAAACCGCGAAAACTGGAACACACGAAAACGCGAAAAGACAAAAACGCGAAGACACCAAGATTGAAAGCACGGAAACACGAAAACGCGAAAGCGCGAAAACGCCAAACCGCTGTTCTCGTTTTCTCGTTTTCTTGTTTTCTCCTTTTGGTGGCTGCATCTTTCTGGCCAGGTCGCTTTTTTTCCGTGCTTAGTTAGCCTAGATGTACTGTAAAATGTATAGCGGTAGGCGGTAGCGTATATATTTGAATATCTCTCAATATATAATGATTATGTAAATACATATTATATGATATGTTTTAATTCTGCATTCTACAGGTATATATGTATGTATACATCATGTATACATCATATATTATATATCTTGGTCTATCTACTGTATGGTACTTAAAAGAACATCATTTCTACACAAATCTAGCTGTTTGCAGGAGCGAGTGGGGCTTTGAGCTTGGCAAAGAAAAAGTCTGGCCGTAGAAGGTTTGGACAAAGTGATCCAGACACCCGGAAGAAGTGACCAAAGATGGCACCCGCCTTGATACGTAAATGGTCGGCCGGGGCGGACACCAGACACAGAACAGAGGTCCCAGCCCCTCTTTGGGTAGGTTTTGACAAAAGAGGATCCTTCTTGCTTTGCCCAAATTTGTGTGGGTGTTCGTAATTCAGACTATCATTTGCAGAAAAGCTAATCTTAAGTCCACACTTTGACTCTGATTCACACTTTGTTGACCTTTAAAGCTGTTCATGGGATAGGATTCTCTATGTTAAAGCACCCACTTTTGCTGTAGGGGGTTTGCATTTGCATTGCCAAAACTGATGGTGATCTCCAGCTATAGCTCGTTAAACATTCTCTTGCTTTCGCTTGCCATTCAAAAGGGCGCGAAGATGAGAATGCATCGAGAGAATCATTCGGACATGGGCAGAACAATTGAAAGTTTGAAAGTTTGGCGGAGTAGATCTCTGTGAATCAAAACTCATACCCACCAATAAATTGAGGCAATCGCTAAAGCTGGATAAAGGTGCAAAGAAAAGCCGAAGTGATGCATTTAAACTTTGTTAAAGTTGAGCAGACATTCTATGGAATGGGTGAATCCTAACTTGGAAAACCATTGCTTCTGTATCAAAGAGCTCACAGAGCGGGAACGGTCTAGGACAAAATTCATGTCGATTTTTGGAACCCCGATTTTTGTTCAGCTAAATTTTGCAACGTGCCTTGGCCTTGAGGAAAGCTTTGTGACTCTTGGCTGGTAGGCAAGGCTAAGGCAGCAGATCGGTAATACACTCGGCAAGACAGTACCATGGTGCTTCAATGTCAACATTTCACGACACCCACCAAGCAATGTGGCCTTGCTATCCCGATGTCAAACACCTGAAACCATGACATTCGGAATCACCATCTAAGCCAATGTAAGGTAGGAAATACATCATAAAACATGGAGTGAACGACCCTGAACAAGACTCTCAATCCCACAACCTTAATCAAGTCAGCTTGACTCCTTGACGCTTGTGAATCTTAAGCCATTTGGCGATTGGAGTCCTTTGGGCGTCAAGATCTTCACAGAGTCCTGGCAAAGATGCGATGAGAAAACTTGTTGGTTTTGAAAAGTCCTTACTTTTAAATTATCGCACATCCATGCACATAATGCATTATCGACGCAAGGAATTGGAGGAGTTTTGCAAACTCACCGCCCGGAATGGGGCGGAAGCGTGGTGGCGCCTCTTGTCTGATAATGGTCCTTCCAACATGTGCAATGCATCAAGTGCATACTTGATGCATCTTGATGCATTCTGTTGTGATATGGGGTTTTGCATGTACCAGAGAAGTGTTGGCAACGCTTTCAGGATGGAGGAGGTGGTGGGGAAGGAGATGCTCCTGGCGTGCCAGCAGGACCACCAAACCGTGACACTAGCAAGAGAAGCTGTGTCATTTCACTTTGCTCAGTACAAGAACTGTTTTGTCAGGAGCTTTAGACCCAGCTGCACTGGGCTTTCCTCTTCCGCCTGGCGCGGGTGCTCCATCATTAACAATGCCTACGCCTGCAGCTTCACCTACGGCTCCTGGAGGACCAACAGGTCCACCTTTAGGTGTCCCAGGGCTAGGCCCTAATATGGGTCTTCCTGGACAACCGCCTAGCTTGAATGGGATGCCTTCTGGGCCACCTGGGCAAATGCCGCCAGGGCACATGCCTCCAGGCCATATGGCGCCTGGGCAGTTGCCACCCGGGCAGATGCCACCAGGGCAGATGCCTCCTGGGCACATGCCTCCAGGACACATGCCTCCTGGGCACATGCCTCCTGGCGGGCATATGCCACTGGGGCACATGCCTCCAGGACACATGCCTCCCGGGCAGATGCAACGGGGCCACATGCCACCAGGTGTGGAGCTGTGCAAAGTTGTCCAGCAATCAGGGATTTCGTGAATTGTTGTTTTCATGAATGTTTCCGATTCCCTGTTGCTCTGAAGGCATGGGTCTACCATTTGGACCAAAAGCTGGCGGACCCATGATGGGCGGCACACTGCCACCACCACCAATGCCTGGCTGTGGCTGCGGCGGTTTGCCACTTCCACCTGGACTGGGGCCACCATCTATGCCGAAGCTGCCGATGCCAGGCGCATGATCGGATTATGATCAGATCCAATTTCAGGGTTTGGCACAGGCACAACATGTCACAGCATGTCAGAGCCTTGCATTCTTATCATTGAGGCATGGCTCCACCTCCAGGTTCTTTGGACTCTGAAGCATTGGCGCAGATGAGGACCGACAACAGGGGAAGCATTGGACCGTGTTTAGAAAATTCAGAAAACATCAAGTCCAAGAATTGAATCCCAGTGGTTGTGGACCGTGAGGTTCCAGCAAGTCGCTTCCGAGTACGAGCAAATCAAAAGTGCAGGGATTGATCCCCAAGTCCAAGAACTGGCAGAATATCATGGCCTAGGCACGGGAAGACAACCATGCAATGACATATATCTCTGCAGTTTAATTGGAAGCTGAATTTTGGAACCCATGGAAGAGGTCTTTTTCAGCTTCCATGTTAAAGTTTGGGAGTATGAGTATGATATGTGGGTTCAGTAGGCTCTTGTAGTGCAGCTGATCTGGCAGAGCCGCAAACTTCGAATTGAAACGAGCAATGCATTTTCCTTGGACCCTACAGCCTGCCAGATGATCGTGCAACGCGTGCATTGGACGAAGAAATGAAAAAACGGAAGAATACGCAGCTTGGCAGCTGAGGATGCTAATGACTGCTAATGCATATAGTTTCTGTCATGAAATTTCACAGGCACTGTCAGAAAGCGGTGCGCTTCCACTCTTATTGGTAGTCTTTGAGGAACGTCCATGAAGATTGCAGAAAGGTCAGAGATATCAGTATCGCAACATAATACGCAGCAGCGGTGCGGCAGAGTCCAGCGGTAACGATTTGTGACTCAGGTTCGAATCCGATCTGCAAGCTCTTTGGGTGGGACTGGAAGGTTCAAAGAATCCATCAGGACCCAACACAAACAGCGACTCTAGGATGTGATCCAGATGTTGCGAGTCAAGACACTTAAGAACATTGGGAAATGAACGCTTGTCGCAGCGTTGAACTGATTTTCCTGAAGTTTTTTTGGGTCACAGATTGGGCCCATCTTGGGCCCCCGTTTCACAGGAATGCTGATGATGAAGCTGAAAGATATGCGGATGGGAACGTTCAAGGGCATGACAGCTTTGAACAAGAAGGACTGCGGCTTTTGAATTAAACAGATTCACTTTTGGTGCAGATGCATTCAAGATACTGTATTGGAAGGTGATGGACATGAGATTATCATGCTACTATTTTCTGACACTCCTGCCGCCAGATCCAAGATTTTGCAAAGAGAAATCGCTTGGACGCGCAGGCTGCAGTTAAGCTAGGAGAGGTGCCAATGATCCATCGCTGTCGCTGTGTGTTTTCCGGCTGCCTGGAACGCGTTGAAGGCGTTGTTGCTCCGGAAATCCCTGCAGGTCATGGAGAATCGGGATGATGTGGATGGGGATTTGATGAGACTGGCCAAGTCTCTTGGCTTTTCAGGAGGATCCACGGAGCTATTAAAAGTGTGATGAACAACATGTCAAAACCATCATTTTTATTGCTCCTGATCCTGCTGGTAGTGAGATGAGTTTTTCCCAGCACTTCTTTTTGCCCACCTAATCAGGCATTTGGAAAGATCCAACAAACCATCCTCTTTGGTGATGATGATGTTGAGAAATTTGCGCGAGGGCAAACCCATCAAGGACCTAATTTCCGAGCCTTATAAACTTGTAAAGCTGTTATTTTCAACTGCGAGCACCACCTGAACACCATCCAGGATCCTGAGTATCAAGCTGCGATTGGAAGCAAGGTGCCACACCAGCCCCACACTTCACCTGAATCTTTTGAGGGTCCGGGTCAAGGCCAAAAAAGGCATCAAAAAGCTTTACCATGGTATGCCACTTTTTGCCCAAGTTGTTGTTTTCAGTCATACGTTGGATTGCAGAAAGATTATGAAAGGTTGCGCGATTTTGAAAGGTAAAGGTTGTGAGAATGCCTCAGGTCCATGAGCGTGAGCTGCGAGACCAGGCCAAGGTCACTGTGGCAGAAATCCTTCCAAAGAGTTGAGAAATCTGACAGCCAGTAAACAGCCTTAAAGTCTTAGTGATTTACACCTCATGCATATCTTCCATGCCTTTCTTTTACCAGTTTCATGGTTTTTCATGTGTTTGTTTTCATGTTTTGTTCATGTTTGGTTCATGTTTTGTTCATGTTTCTATTTTTGTTTTTGCTGGATTCCATGCTGGCAGCAATTTGCCACGCTTGGCATCTGCCAGGATCGCGACCGAAGTCGAAGCCGACCAAGGGGCGGAAGAGACGAAGCGCGAGGTGGTCGACATGATAGGTCCGCAATTTCTGGCTGGGAACTGGGAACAATCCCAGGTGGTGCTTGAAAAAAACATGTTTTATTTTCACCTGTACTTGGGGAAATAATCCAATTTGACGAGCACATTTTTCAGCTGGGTTGAAACCACCAACCAGTTGTTGTTGAAGTATCATGAACCTCACCTTACCTTCATCTTCATGACATGGCAACTGGAGGGACAGAGGAGATCGAGATAGAGGTCGTGACCGAGATCGTGACTTGGATCAAAGGGTCCCTGGAAAGGATAAGCTGGAAAAGATCATGAAATATGATGGTTGGTTGATTTATCTAGAACTTGATTTTTTCAATTGTCATCTCGTCATAACAAGCGTTTTATCCGGGATTATGACATGATTCTTGCCCTAACTACAGAATCCCATGGTCCCTTGAAAACTTGCACCTCTAGGAGATCGTGACCGAGATCGTGACCGCCGGGATGACCGAAGAGTATCTTGATTGATTGGGAAACTGACACATCAAGAGGCTTTGTTGATTAGATGAGAGGTATGTAAGGGCCGGAGAAGGTTTGATGCGAAAGCTGGGCCAAGCACATGAAAGATCCACATGGTGATGTTTTTTGCAAGTGCTATTGAATTTGCCATGATTGTAATCTGTATTTCTTAGATTATACGTGCTGTCCCTTGCCAGGATCGAGGTGACCGAGATCGTGGAGACAAGGGTGACAAAGGTGAGAAAGGTGAGAAATAGAGGCCTGAAGACTGCTGTCAGCGGCGAACAGAAGATTCTTATGGAATTTTGGCTTTGTGGGAAGACTTTTTGATTGAAACCAGAACTTAAGAACTATCCAAATCGAACAGCAGATGTTTCTTCTTTTTGCACCTTGGCAGCCATGTATTTTGTGTGTGTGTGTGAGGGTATCCAAGTGTCACTGTTATACTGTTGATTGCAGGTTGGGAAGAGCGCGAACTCTTCAGCTGAGAGAAGGGTCTCACCTTCCAACATCCCATGCGCGTTCCAGATTGGATTAAAGGTGGACGGCTAGGCTGCAGGTTTTCGCCGTGTGGATTCCCTTCCCAATTGCTTCTTTCATGCCGGGATGGGCCAACATATTTGGTTGGGCAAAAAACAAATAGAATCCAAAGGACGAATACGTTTGCAATATCCAATCTGCTGTTGCATGCAGAAAGCACACGGCCAATGGCATTTNTGTAGGGTTAGGAAATTAGGTTAAAAATAATTGATTTTATTGTATTTTGGCCGGTTATTTATTGGTTGGTTGGGTTTATAATTGATTAATTTAATATTATAAATATAATTATATAAATATAAGGATAATTAAATGGGTGGTATTTAATTGGCTAGTTATGCGATTGGGTTGCCTAAATAAAATGAGGCTAGTTATGTGGCTGACTAAACGGTTGGCTCTACCTAAGTGTTTGGCTGTTAATCTAGCTAGCTATTAAATAATTGGCTGCTTGGGTATGTGACTGCTTAATATTGGGATATAAATCTTTGGTTTTTATATTTATATGGCTATTTGTTTAATTAGTTATTTAGGTAGGTGGAATTATTTAGTTTGGTGGTTGGCTGGCTCGGCCGCTGGCTGGCTATACGTGTAACTGGCTGGCTGCTTGTGATTGATTGGTTGGCTGGATTTTATTCGTTGATTCGGTGATTGCCTAGCGAAATATTTATATAAGCACAAGGTTGATTAGCTATAAGATTGGGTGGTATGTGATTGTAGCCGGTTGATTTAGTGGCTGATAAGGGTAAATGAAGGAGGTGGTTATGTGGTCGACTAGTCATGTATGTAGCTGGCCTGGGTGTCTGACTGGCTAGGGTTCCTATGCTTATATAGTAAATTATTAGGCGGCTGGTTGGCTACAGATACGGCTGCCTAGCTCGGTGGCAGGCTGGCTCGGCGATTGGCTGGCTGTATAATGTGGCTGGCTATATGGCTGATTCTGGCTAGTTATAATACTGGCTATTTGGTTGGATGATTATGTGGTTGGCTAGCTATATGGCTGCCTGGTTATTTATTTTATTGGTTGGTTATTTTATTGATTGGGTTATATATATATAGGTTTTTTATTAGCCGTTTACTTAATTAATAATATTTAATTATTTAATTTACTAATTATTAAATTAATTAATTTATTATAAAATATATAATTAATTATTAAGATTATATCATATAATTGGCAATAATTTATTTGTCATTTATAATATTTTTATGCATAATTTAAAATAGATTATTTATTTTATTTATTTTTTTTAAAATTAATTAGGATTATAAGATATTATATCTTAATTATTTC
>DF240665.1:0-69291 GCA_000507305.1 Breviolum minutum Mf 1.05b.01 | reverse complement strand
CTTGCAATTTATTTTAGATTTATTTTTAAATATTAAAATAATTCTTTTAAGATAATTTTTATAATTTATTTTTTGTATTCTTATCATTTATATAATCATTTATTTATAATGATTAATACATATGATAATTTATTAATCCATATTAATCTATTATTATCTTAATTATTATTATTTTATATTATAATATTATTATAATATTATGCATTTTTTTTTTCCTTTCCAAATGGCTTTTACCAGGTCAGATTTATCATTGATTTTCTCAAGTTTCCTTGGCTGCAGCCTCCTTTGCTTTCTTCATCCTCTCCCCTTGGTAGTGTGCGGCTGTTCGGGCCTTCTTGAGCTTTTTGTATGCCGAATCTGCCTTCTCCTCTTCTGTGATGGCTCGAGACCTGATGCGCTTCTCTGGCTTTGGCACTGGAATGATCTCCTTGAGAGTGTTCTGCGCAACATTCTGCAGCTCTGATCTAGGCGTATCACCCTTTCGCACACCCTTTGTGCCCGACTTCTTTGGGAACAGCAACAGTTTGGACATGTAGAGCTTCAATCGCTCCACGTTGGTCTGAAGACTCTCAGTGCATCGGTTGCGACGACGATGGTCCACGGCAATGCCAATGGTCTTGGCAAACTTCCTTGGAATCTTGGCCTCCTTCAACTCATCCAAGGTGAAACCTTTGCCCAATCGAATCTTCATGTTGTAGCGCTGCGTTGGAGGATGCACCAAAGGACGAAGCAATCCAGCCGCAGGACGTGGAAAGATCTTGGCCGCCTTCTCCTTGCGAGTGTTTGCGCGGCGCTTCTTGCGGCCTGCCTGGTTCAACCAGGTGCGCATGAAGACCCGGTTCTTCCGACCGGCTTGGCATCCGTTTGATCTTCCGGAAGTGCACATTTGGAATGACATTGTTGCCTGGCTCAGGGCTCTGTTGCCAACAAAATGGCTAAACCACCATGCTGTTACATTCTTCAGCACTGGGAACAGCCAAGAGTAGGAGTTTCCATTCGTCGAAAGGAAGAATATCAGAATATCATAAATATCACATTGTCACATCAAACCGCAAAATATTTCAGTGCATATGTTCAATCAAACAGCTATAACAACTTGCTTTCACGATGAGGTCCTGCCTCCGTGACCCATGGCTCCCCTTTCAATGGCTCCCGAAGAACTCCCTTCCGTTTGAGCCAAGGCTGGATCAAAAAATCAGTGGCAACCAAAAAAATGGTGAAGGACTGACATATTGAACTTGAATGACACATGCATCCCGACTGCATCCCTTGGTTGGACGGGTCAGCGCAGCAATTTTTTCGGAATCCTTCCTCAAAGCCTTCAGCCTGGCGGCTGAAGGCGGCCTGGCGCCCTGCTACCACTGTACGAGTACCATGTCCAGCTGGATAGGAGCCACAAAATATAAACTTCCTTTACCCTTCTCTGTAGCAAGGCTTTATTCAATGTTATTCTCTGCGACTCTGCGAGGGGATTCTAGCAGCATGTTAGCTAATGTAATTCTTGCCAATAGCCAACGCTTTGGTAGCAAGTCATAGCAAGTCCAAGGTTCAACTAGAATACATGCTTTGGGAATCCAAGGTAGTGCAGTGGAACGAAAAAGGTGAGTGAAATGACCCCGTGGTTTTTAGATTCTTTGCCAGAAACTTCCGCATCATTTGTATCCCTCTTTCCCATGAGGATGCAAATGCTTAATATTTGATCATATTTGAACCACGTCTTGTGGCTCCATACATTCAAGTTGAATTTCCTGTTTGCTCACTGAAGTTGCGACCTTAGCTTTCAATGGCCACATTCATTGCTTGACTGCTTGACTCGATTGCACAAACTTTGCAACATGGATCAACATGGTACACGGTTCTCGTTTCATTCAAACGTAAAAAAACATTGAAAGATTGCCTTTTCGGTCAAGGAGCAAAGTGTAGGAAGAAACTTTGGGAGCGGCCGAAACAGGCTGCTTCCTCAAGCGGTTTTTGTCAATTGAGTCAGTTGCATTCAAGTGTTACAAATCATTGAATCATTGTCCTGAGCTTAAGCCAAGGCAATATTGTCAAACAATCGTGTTGTGAAACAGAAAGAAACATATCAAAGTGCCAGAACAAGAATGGGATCACCACAATAACCAAAAAACTTCAGCCACTGTTCCTATAGGCAAAAACAGTGGCTACGCCTTTGTACCCATGCGCCGCCCCATCGGTTGTTGCTCCTGATCTCGGGAGCAGGCTGTGGAATCTCGGGCTCGATCCAATGTTGTTTTGGTGCATCAGCCAGGCGGACTTGTAATGGCCTGACCAATGGTGAAATGCAAACATCGGCAACTATGGATAGTTATGGATGCTATAGCTATACCAACTCAGCAATGCATACGGCCTTCCTAAACCATTTGAAAGAATATCTTTCCATGAATCAATGAGCTATAGTTTAGCCTCGGCTTTCCGCGCACGAGAATCTCCTGGCCGGTCAGCTGCTCGAGGACTCGTTCAGCTGCTTCAGCACTGACCTGATGAATTGAAGAGAGACGTCAGAACTCCCCTTCTCTATGAAGAATTGTGCATTGCGTTCTGCAGAATTTTGCAACCAGAATTCTTGGACTCTCCATGTTTTAGCATTCCCGCCATTCACTGACCTCATTTCTAGGCTCCCCTGCTATGTGCAGTATAGCACCAACACCAGCCCGACCGGGCCGTTGGGATAAAAGCTTTACGGAATGGATGACATTCCTTTCGACACCTGCCTGAGGTGCGGGGAATCTTGAACATAATGTCAGACTTAGGAACCAATCAATACATATATGTCAGACTATTATAATCTGCCAAATATTGCCGAATTATATGCTACTGGATGCTAGTGGATTCACATAGATTTACTACTAAACCATCTTAACACATAACATACTCAAAAAATAGATGAGTCCTGATGATATTCCGCAAACCTTTTCAGTGGAAACTTTTTCTGTGGTTGCTATGCACCTCCCATCCACATGGATGGACCATAAAGAGATGACTTGCCTGTGTCAAGAATTTGTACATGTAGGAAGCAGTCCAGTTGTTCGGCACCTGAGAGGTGTTTTTCGATTCAACAAATGCAAATCACCAAGATGTTTGCCAAAGACATGTGCTAAACAGAGATCCAAAATGAATTTGTTAAATGTTTGGAGATGTTTCAATTTGAAGCTTCATCCCCAGGATTCAGACCTCGCCCACATAAACATCCTCAGCTAGCGTTTGCTGATGGTCTTCCAAACTTTTGTTCCTTCTACTCATAGTATCACGGCTATCTGCAAACATCCAACAAGCATCTCCAAAAACATCACTTTCGAGGTTTTGAATCCGAGTTTCTGTGCACATGTAGTTGAGAGCTTTGGAATGCTTCGCTACTTTGGCTCGGACTGGCCTCCATCAGGCCGAAGCGAGGCCAATCGTTGTTCGCTAATTTTGTTGACGCTACCCGCTACCGGTAGACGCTCGCCTGGTGCGGTCATCTGGATGATAAACCCGAAAGCCGTGAAGCTTCTCCGCCATCGATTCAGCCAGCTCCATTTCCTGATACCTGCAGGGGAGTATTGCGACAAACATCAATGCATCAATGCATCCTTTGATTGCTGTGCCTGAGTAGACAACAGGCATGACTTCCCTGCAGCGAAGAATCGGGCTTGTCAGATCGGTCGAAGTTTCTGCAGTCTTTGGCACTATGGAGCTACATCTCCATATGGATAAACCCAAATATTGGATGACAATGGTACATGATGAGTTTTGATCCCATCTGATCTCATTTTTGCGCTGCGTCTGGAACCGCCCAAGCCTTAAACTTCTGTTGAAGAAAAGTGATTGTAACCAAATCGTCCAGGTTTCCTCCCACCTGTCGAACCACGGAGACTTGCTTTCCAGCAATCCATTCAAACGCACAAGGGATCTGGACTTTGACTACAGTGACTACGGGGGGCACAATACATGCTAATCTTCTTGCTTCTACGGATTTTCCAGTGTTATTTCATGTTTTTTCTGTTTCACTCTATTTCCTGTGTCTTTTCCTATGCATCTGAAATAAAGATAGGAAAATGCCTTCCACGAAATGACTGCCAAGTTTCGATCATGCTTCACTGCACTTGTCTTGACATAATGAAACATACATGTTGCATCTGAGAGTAGTCTTTACAAAAATGCATCTAGCGCCTCTTGTACCATGTGACGCACTCCATTCTCCGTGATGTTGATTGGAAGTTCAGCAACATAAACGCTTGGCAAGGCATAGACGGTATCTTCCTGACAAGCTTCATGCACTTCATGAATTCAGGAAGATGCTTGTGACCATCACATCCTATGTAGTAATTAAGTAATCGCCAACAAACATGTTGTTCATGATGTCAACAATGATACTGCAAAGCTGTTCCTCATCACGTTCTTCCTGATCACTGCCTGGGCAAATTGAACGTATTCTTCAACATCCGGGCAGTGTCCAAAACTCTAGTTGATTCAAGGCATCATAAATCCTCCTGTCTATGGGAATCGTTACTGCTGAATGTGTAGATTGCTGAGAGGTTTTTGGTGCTGCTCATCTGATACTGGTCGATTCATTTTTCTTTCCTTCAATCCAACGCTGAGCTTCAGGCCAAGGTGAGAATTATTGTCTTCCTGCGCAAATTTCGTCGAGCAACTTCTCTGGGCAAATATTTTCTAGAGGTTTTTTTCGATTCGTTGCTCCAGCAAAAAGATACAAAATGGTCATGAGGCAACATATAAAATCCACCTCCTTGTCATGTGAGGTTCCACAAGAATTTCCAATCATTAAATGAAATGTCTGCTCCTGAGATGGTACAGGAACATGTGAGGCTCGTTTTCGGGCAAACCTGGAACTGTCAGAGGTAAGGGCTTGGAGGGTATCAATTGCGGTAGTAACGATTCAGTGCACTCAACTTGGACAGGAAACTGTGCCCGTGGATGCTGTTCCTCTCCGGAATGCTCATTGACCTGGTCACAAAACACAGTCTTACAGAATCGTTTGGGAGATTTTCCTGCAGCTTCAAGCATTTTCTTTCCAAACTATTGTCCATTAGCAAGCTATACTCAAGGATCTAGTACAGAAATTAAGCACTTAAGAGTCGAGACTGCGCTAGGGTCCTGGTTACAGCATGACAAACAAAACTACTGAACATGGGCCTAAGCATTATGCGATGGTGACTATGATGCCAATCACTTGGGATAGTACAGCTTAGGTCCAGACGAGCACTAGCCGGTCTTGAAGCACCATTAGAGCACTTTTTGCCTGGCAATGTCAGCCACAACTATCTTACTGAGTAAGATTGAGTAAGGATGTCTTTGAGTGCAGCTGTTAAGTCAAAAGGACATGACACGTCTCTGTTAAAGTCATGACTTCAAGCAGTCTTCGAACATTAGCATCTTTCTTGCACTGGGCAGCCAGGCATTGCAAGAAACTGACCGTTCATACTTTGTTGACATTTGCGCAAACAAGTGGCACTTAGGCCGCATCATCTGATCCTAACTATTTCCCAACTGCGACTAGGAAGATTTCCTAAATAAATCCTGATGAATCTTCCACGCTAAGTCTTTGAGACTCAAAATCTTCTGGCTGCCTGCTGCATCGATTCATATCGTAGGAGTGCAGCGCTTCTGCCTTTGCTCAGCCTTGTCAACTTTTGTGACATGAGATGAACTCTGTGCTAGTGCCTCTCGAACAGGTGAAAAATATTGCAAGTAGTATTAAAAGTGTGTCACTCTCACCTTATGCAATCATAGAAACACAAAATGAGGGTGGAGTTTCCCACCTCAAGTGAAGAACCTTGATACTCTTCGGCTTGGTTAGGCTCAGCTGGTCATGCAGCCTGTCCAAATCCTCCATTGACGCAAGAACTCCGTTTTTTCTTATGACTCTGCCGTTCTTAACGGTGCAAACGGACAAACATAGCATGCGAAGAGCCAACAGATTTCCCAGAACCGTGTCCCCTTCTCTGACTTCAAAACCTTCAAATCAACATTCCATGAGCAAAACGCATCACATTGCATCACAGTAGAACAGCTGTTTTGTGCTCTGAACATCTTGGACAAACTTTCATTTCCGCCATCCAATGCTAGCTTTCATTTCTGAAGTGTTGTCTTCTTAAGCCTGTGGGACTTGTCTGCAATCCAATGAGCTTTGTCCTGCTTGCTGAAGTCGCTAGGCATGTCTGAGAGATACAGTGTATACCTGAGATCTGTCAGATTGCTGCTGCACATCGTGGAATGTTGAAGCATGAAGCAAACTATTCCAAAGGACCTATGGGACCTATGACTAAGTCTTGTCCTTGCTTGTTGTTTCGAGTAATAATTGAAAAGCACAAGTCAAAACGGACATCTTGCCCAAGTAGGACAAATAAAGTCCCATGGCATCAGTGGCATCCTTTCTTCACACAGCTTAGCTCCTAACGGATCTTGTTGAGGACTAGCTTCAAAGGGATCCACATCCCGGTCCCGAGCCTAACAAAATCTCCAAGCCGAGTACTCAATGGATGTCTGATGCGACTGATGCTAAGGTTGTGCCCTGCCTGATTCCTATAGCCGGAAGGCTTACCTGAACGGAAGAAAGTCTGAAAAGTCTTGGTATATCCAAAGAGCAAAATCCAAAGAGCAAAAAGTTCCAAAATCGTAAACTCAAGATCCAAACTCCAAAATCTAAACGTGTTTTGAGATGTTGGGATTTTTGGCACGCCAACCAGCATTAAAAAGCGAGTAGAAAACCATCGCAAATCAGCTAATGGGAGGTACGACTTAGGAGATCTTAGGAGTAGGCGACGTAGACCATGACGAGGACGACCACCACCCACCATCTACCACCCACCACCACCGCCACAACGACCAACACCAACAACCAACACCACTGCCACTAGCAACAACAGCAACACCAGCAACGGCACAACAACTACAACCGCAACCACAACAACGACTAAAGCCTTGAAAATCACATATGACACAGGGTAAACCTGCCGGACTATGACCGCAAGCTTTCAAAGTGACGGATAGCAAACCTACTGGATTTTGACACAAAGCAATTCATTAGCCAACCTACCAAGGGATTACAAACTCAACACCGACGCTACAGTCTCGTGCCCGGGTGCATCGCTGGCTTTGCGAAGCATAACCACATAATTCATATGTATACGCTAAATGGTACAAGTGTATATGCATAATACCTCTTACATAATTATACTAGTGCTTGATGTGTAGATGTGCGTCAATACACAATGATAAGCCTTTCACATCTGTGTGGCTATAACAGACATCTAGCACCTCTAGTGTACCATCCATGTCAAGTTCTTTGGGACAACGGAACCAAATCCTGCTTCGCACCTGGATTCCGCGATCTAGTTCCATTCCTTGGTTCGATATGTTGCAATCCATTTCCTGTGGGTCATGGTTTTGAATGGTACAGAAATATATCCAAATGATTTAAATGTATCAACATGTATCGGAATGTATCAAAATGCATTTCATTACCAACATTGCCTCATATTTTGTTGGCCCAGTGACTGAAAAGCTTGAGGTCCTCCATGGCGCAGTTCCGACGCCATTCCAGCAATCAGGCGCCTGAAAAACTGAAACCATATCGGCACTCAACACTACAACTCAAATGAAGAAACATACAAAGCATTCCAAACGATTACAAAGCATTGCAAACACGGAAATCATACGAAATCTGTTCAACAACCTTCTTGACATCTTATCCAACCTTTGTTTGAAGGAGTTTCAAGGAGTTTTCAAGTTTCAATGAGTTTCCAACCTCGCTTCTCCGGATCTCGGATGGACGAGGCTGCCCGAAAGACTGGCGAGTTTGTGACAAATCCAAACTAGCACAATGCTTGGGTGCCTGCCGGTGATGCCTTCCTCCACGTGCTTAATGTTATTAGGAAACAACTATCACAACACCACAACACGCATGAGTGATGGCATCAGAGGCTCATTGGAAAACCACCTCAACAGAAGCATACAACAATTAAAAAACTTGGACTTTTGCACATACGACCACCAAGCCCTGCAAATTTCCGTCACATTCGACCGAAATCGAATGTAAAACGCTGGTCTTTTGGCTTGATGACAAACTCTTCAGTGGCGAACCAGTGGACAGGGTCGGGCAATTTTGAGGACCAAGGGTACTTGTTTCATGTTTAGATATTAAGTATGTTTGACATGTGCCCACATATGCTCAGCCTTCTCACTGCATTCGAAGCAGCTGCTGCTGTCCTGAAATGCGTCCGTGTATGCGGACCACTGCAGAATATGTGATATTTCAGCTCGGCTCAAAATAGCTCAAAACTTCGCTTCGCGGTCCTGTACTCCAAGTATGCATGGCGGGTGACGCCTGGCATGGTATCAAAAAGGACCACCAGTTCTCATGAGATTGCTGGATTGCAATAGATTACATTGCAATCATTGGATTACATGTTTTTTCGTAGTATTTTCAATGATGTGTCCAAACTTCCTCCTTCACCCACACCTCCATCACTGGATGGCATCATTCGCGCCTTGGAGGGGAATGTTTTGAAGTACAATTGCTGGTTATAAGTGGGTTGTGCAGCATAAAACTCCCCAAAACCAATGAGACTCATCAAACACCAATGAAGGTCATTGAGACTCAGTACGTTCAAATATTCCTTTCTCTTTCGAACATGGCTCTGCAGGTAATTCAGCAACTTCACTTGGGTTCGCTTACCTTTCACTCCAGATTGGCACTCTTGCATACCCAAGTTGCGCTCTGAAACTCTTCCATACCCAAGGACAAATGGAAGCTCATCAAGTCTTTTTGGGACCAATCCGCAGGCACCTGCAGTGGTGCATCACTATTGCAAAAGCGTCACATGAGAACCTGCAATTTGTATGGCCTCCCGAAGTAGAACCACTGGATCATCTACCGGAGGAGCCTCCAAAAAGCTAGCGGGACACTTGCAACAAACTTTGGATGACCACAGGAACTCTTGGTCCGAAGGCCTTTGGGATCTGCCTTACCTGTGGAGCAGGTGGACTTGGATCTGGAATCTTCATCCCAGCAAGCTTTGCACCTCAAAGGACACCATGCCCTCAAACCCGCCCTGAGATGGTCTAGAGTTTTAGAACCCGAATGTAAATGCACTATAGTCACCCAAGCTTTTTACATCTTTTTACCAACCAGACTGAAAGCAAGCGCATCAGCCATATCAGTACTTGGAGGACCAAATGGCAAATGATGTCGAACTTACAGCACACAAACAGCGTCTCAAAGCCTACAAGCGGCTTTGAGGCTTGAGTTGTTGTGCCAACTTTGGCAAAATTTCCGGCTGAAGCTCCTTCACCACGCTACCATCCACAAACAGTGTCAAATGTGCGCAAACAAGCCCCAGGAAGATGGAGTCCACCAGTTCCCAACCTGCCACAAACGCAGCAGCAGCACCAGCTAATAAGGCATCTCCTGCCCCTGTCACATCACGAACATGCTCCAGTGGATGTAATAGTCGATACCATCGAAGGCGATATCCTAAGTGGTTTTGCTCAGAGAGTTGAATGCTCAATTTGGGCGGCTTGGTATCAAGTTCCACCAATCCTGCAATGTCAAGGTCCAGGGTCTGAAGGATGCATGGGGCTGATGTCTGATCGGCATCTGTTGGATTCCTGCCAGCTAGCACACAACCTCGAGGTCCTAGTGTCAGAAGCAGGTTGTCAGCAAAGCCAAATCCTGGAACTAGAGCATCTGCCACAGCGTCCATCATTAAATTTGGTAAGCTTGGTGTCACCTCATTCACCTCATCTTGCCATTCCAAGGACCGATTTGGTCGGTTTAACATGGCCAACAGCTCATCCCAATTTGGTGCAGCAAGGTGCCAAGGAATACTTTGGGCTCCACGTGGCGCTTTGGCAACGGAAACGGGGTCAAACCATACAGTTTTATGACCAGCTGCCAGCAAGGCAGCCTTTAAAGCTTCAGAGCCTTGGAGGCGTAGTGTCTTTTGGTAAAAAAAACGGATTAATGATGGGATCGTCGATTCATGATAGGATTACAGGAAGGTATATAATTAACAAATCATCTCAGAATCCTAAACACTCTTCCGAATCAAAACATAAAAACATATAAATACATAAGAAACGGGGATTGATAAATGATGATCTCAAAGTCATGATGAGTCCAGGGACTGAGATTAGCTTCACATAGCACCAGCTTGATGCCTTCAAGTGAGCTACACCTTCGCTGCAAAACTTCTGGCTGGATGTTGTCCAAGATTGCCATATCTGCAACTGCTCCAACCAACTCTCCTGTTCCATCAAGTAGTGCTGTGTAGGTAGCAGTTCTCATGTTTTCTATCACTGCTAAGTCTTCTGTAAGAATTCCTAGCTGCTTTGAGTGATTCAACAACTGCCGTCCAGGCTCATCATTCCCAACAGCGGACAAGAGGTGTACTGAACACCCCAGACGCAACGACACCTCCGCTAGGTTCCGGCCAACACCACCATGAGAGATTCTGGCCTCCCCAGGCATGGACGTACGTGAAGCACCATGTTGTTTCGAATCGAAAGGTCGTACGATGCAATCCACAACTGCACCACCACAAACTAAAAGGCCGCCATGGCTCTCACCTCTCATGGATCAAGAATATTGCAACAAATGGATGGCGGCTTTGCTTTCTGTGAGGCTGCCACCGTATCACACCCAGAGCATTTTGATCAACTTTTTGCAAGCTTTGCCTATGCGACATGGGTTTGTTCGTGCTGCTCTTATCCGGAAGCTTAAGGCTTACGTACCTTTACGGATGTCAACGGGTCACTCATCTGAACCGCTTTGAGCCGCTACAGCATGTGCCCAAGGGGTGAAGCACAAAATGCAAGAAGAAATCGCAGGATTGTCAACATCCAAACAAGCAGTTCGTGAATTCATGCCATTGTGCGGCCAAATGGCGGAGGGGCCAGTAGCGACCATTGTACTCAACTGGCAAGCCAGAGAAGACCTGCGTAGAGACATGATTTTTGGCACTGCGAATTGCATCTGCCCCCAACAGTTCTGCCTCCAAAGCACCATCCGCGGTGCTGGGGTCAGTATACCTGAAGACGGCAGCACTCACCTGTGCGAAACTGAAAGAATCAGTTGTGTATCAAAGGTGAACAGCCAGAACAACTGAGAGATCAATCAACTCCAAGTAAAGGAAAAATTGCATCCTCAAAGGTTTTGCTTCAAAAAGTTGACTCTGCTAGTGTATCGATTTACTTTCTGTTGAGCACCCAATTCATCTATATATGATGATGTTTTTCTTGGAATGCCCTTCATTCAGCATAGGCATAGACAACCAGGTGATGTCAATGCGTGCCTGTGTGTCGGAGGAACTGTGGAGCAGCCTCATTAAGATCCGTGACATGATTCACTTAGCATGTATTTAGAAAATGCTCCCACTTCCAACTAATTTTCTTTTCAAATTCACCTAGAATGATCAAAGAAAAACACATGCCAAGGCATCAACTGAAAGTCCACTGGCATAGGTAAGCCATATGCCAAGTGAAGTCGGCTTATCTGACGGAGAGCCAGCAGGATGTCAAGGGTATGGTTGGGCTCGGCACCCAAAGGCAACAATATGACTATGAACTCATTGCAATCTCGAGAAAAGGTGGAAGCTACTTTCTCTTTCTCAGCACTTTTGCGTGAGCCACCTTGAGATACCTTGAGATCCTCGACGAGAACCATATGAAGAGACTACAACTTTTGCACATACAAAACCATGAAAGTGGATCTTTGGTATCACATGCAACTATCAACTATACATATTTAAAAATAGTGGATTGTTGCAATGGGGTTCTGACCTCCAAGTTTTCATTTTCAAAGTTGCAATTGTTGCAGCTGTTACGCAATCACTCGAGCAGAACACGTGCATCACCAGCTCACCTTATCCCCATCGATGGATCTTGGCAAGTCTGCAATAAAAATTGCGCAGCGGTCCTGGGATTTACCATCAAGCAAGTACTGAATTACATTCATCGACAATAGAACTCTCCGATGCTAAAAACCAACATCTCCATGATGTTATGTCATAATAAAAGGTTCGGCATGTGCCTGGGATTGATAGTAGAACAAGAAAGCCCATCTTTCACCCTGACATATCACATGTCTCATGTCTATGCAATGTATGCCAATGCATGCGATCCCCTAGTGTCAACAAATGTGATGGTCACCTTCATGATATAGATTCAGGTGAACTAAATGAACCTGTACAAAATGCATTGAAATACATTTGAATACATTTGAAATACCATTGCAGTCGGTGGTGTGGTCACCAGCACTTTCCTGTCCTGAATGAAGGTATCCGACATGATGTCCGGAAAAATGCCATCAGCTCATGACGCGCAAATTGAAACACAGTTTGAGGGGGGTTGGTAAGTGGAGAGCTTGTACAAGTCCATAGTACCATAAAGCTCCTCAACAAAAACCATTGAAACCAGGAAGGGCCCCTCCCCCAGCAGTATTTTTTAGCAAACCAAGCAGGGTTTCTGCTCAGTCTGACTGCACAACGGCCGAATTTCGGCTACGGCTAGGCCTTCAAGCCAAAAGAGTGAGCAAACATGCAACAACATCTATCAATGTGCCAGATGCTGAGATGCAGCATGTTTTTTTTGTACAACAAGCTATAAAACTTGAGTTATGAAACCATGGCACGACTTGAACTTGGAGCCTTCCAGCTTCCCAACTTTTTTGATGCCAATGCAATTGAAGGAATCATGAATGAAGGAATCTTCCAACCTTGCTGTGCACTAGGACCCCCAAAAGCGCTGACCGTTGTGGCTTGCGCTTTGCTCGTCCTATTTCTGCCTAAAGCTGGCATTGAAATCAGCAGATTTTGTGCCACCTGTCCTACAGTAATTGTATGGATTGGAAAGATATTTGTGAGACACTTTTTGAATCCGGCATTCCCACAAAGAAACGGCGATCTGGGACGTGATGTCAAATCTAGTAGCGTATAGCATCAATGAACAGTCCGGAACAAATTGACGTCTCAGTTCCTGCCGTTGAACAGGGCAGTGGTCCCGAACTTCGGATCTGCAGGAGTCTCACACTGATCTAACAGAAGAGCTCGACTGCTCCGGAAGATTGACTCACCACTCCACTGCCATTTAGTCCACGTGCTGCCTTTGCTTCATGGAGGCTACCAAAACCACCTGTCATCATGTTGTGTCGTCTGAAATACATGCAGGAGCAGTTCCTATGGCCTACCGTTCAGCAACCAAAACATGTCATTCCGATTCATTCGGAAATGTGTTGCCGTGTGGCCTGCATTGGAAACATCAGAATGAAAGACATGTTAGACATATTATATCCAACATAAGGATACATGAAGATATATGGGGATACATGGGGATACAATACGGAAAGGACGAAGATGAAGATACGTGGAATGCTGGTACAACGGGGACACACACAAGCCATGACGAGTTGGTAATCATCAAAGGGGTCCCCTGCCTGCATCACTGCGCCAGCCAGCAGCCATGATACGATGATGGAGAAAACCGTCTGTGTCCTCGGTCCAAAAAGCCAGATCTTTAGACACAAGGATTTGTTGTCTAGCTTTGAGATCATCTGACCGTTTCAAGCTGAGTCCTCCCCTTTTTGTTAGGGAAAATTTGAAGCGATAGCTCAATAACCCACACCTTTTTCCCTTCTTCGGAGCATTTTTGATCCAAGGTCAGAGAAAAGCTGCAGATGAACGCTGGAAAGGCCGGGGCAAAGACCTGAGGTGTTGTGAAGGATTCAGTTCTTTGCAGTGCTTCAAATCATTTCATTTCATACTATCTCCATTAGTTTCACGAACTTTCACCTTGACCATCAAGGACATGAATTTTCACAGCTTCAAACATGTTTTGAACTCAGTGCATGGCATGAGAGGAACAAAGCACGCAGCCACTGCCAACCTGTGATCCAAATCCACTGGTGGTGGATGGAAAGTTGGTGTAATCGGACTCCAGTGAGGTTCTCTTTGGAACTCCTTCACAGACACTTTCGCTGCAACTCTTTGGAAGCTTCCTGTTTGAAGGACATTCAAAAAGTGTCATTTCATTCATTGTCTGCCAAAAAAGAAAAGCAGGTAGTTGTTCTGGAACTTACTTTTGTTGCTCTGGTTTCGTGTCCTGTGGCGGTGAGTCATAGAGTCTTTGTTCTGCTCCGCTGCCATGTACTTCCGGTATCTCCAATGTGCCGCGAAGTTCCTCGAAGAAACCTTCAGGCAACGTAAAGGCGTTACATTGGTGTGGCTGGCTGAATCTGAAATGAAAAATTGTTGAGAAAGGTGGTCCAAGTACATGGAAATCCTTGTTTTTTCTGACAGTGCTTTCTTTGCTCTGCCACTGTCCAAATGTCTTTGCCGTTCAGCAGCTTTGACAGTACTTACGAAGTTCCAGTGTAGCTGGTTCTGTTGCATGCGAAGGGTCCTCGCTTAAGACCTGTCACACAAAATGGTGCGGCTTGTTAGCCTGGAACAAAGTCTCGCTATCTGACTATCTGTCAGCAAGTATACGCATGTATATCAGCCCCTATTGTTCAATGGAATTTACTTCATCTGAGACCATTGCAGTGCCCGGTGCGCCGGTGCGAGTTCTCAATGCTGCAAATAAACAAAATCGAATGAAACCTGTGTGAAAGCCACGAAGCAGCAACACCTGGGAAAGTCAAACAAGTATATTTCGTCTTGGGTTTTTGTATGACAAGTGTCAGTGGTTATGACTATCATCATCATCATCATCATCATCATCATCATCATCATCATCATCATCATCATCATCATCATCATCAAACACCTTCCCTGCCACTGTTTCGATCATCTGTCCAACATGGACGGTGCCTTTGCAAGATGAGAGCAGAAGCGCAGGACAGGTTGCACAGTTGGCGCTTCTATTGCATTTCTGATTGCATCCTGAGTTCTGGCGACCAGGATTGCTATCTACATTCCTTGCAATCTTAGCCAAGGAATTTCCAACTCAGTAAAACAAACACAACGCTGAAATCAGAATGGAGAGTGTGACCGAGTCCTTCTGCGATTGCAGCATAACCTCGGATCTGGAACGACCCGCTTGGTATGAACGTTATCACTGCTATCACTATTGAAATGCACAGGAAATCCATGGATCAAAAACGCACTTAGTGCAACAAAGCGACATTTTGCGCTCTTTGTGCTGCAGCCCTTGCCACCTTTGAAGAGGTTCATACGGCCAGGGAAATTTTAATACTCACCAGAACCATAGATTATGATAGGATGTGAAGCCGCCATGCAATACTTGAAAGAAAAAGTGCGATTAAGCAAGAATTCTTGAATATGGTTATTCTTTCTATGATTAGCAATGAATAATACCATGTATTCTGATATTTAAGAAATAATTCTTGAATTCTTGAATTTTTCCTTTTTCTGCCGATATCTCATATACATGTCTATTCCTTTTTTTTGAATTATTTTGTGGTATGTTGTGGTTTCACGCGGGAAAACAATGCAACTTTCCAAACTTCAGGCCTCTTCGTGGTGCTCGGCTTCCTCAAGATCATCTTCTGCGTTGCCTGAAGCTATGCTTCCATCGGACTGACGAGAGTTGTACGTAAAAAACAAAACTAGCTAATCACAAAACGTACAAAGAACATATTAAAGCATATAAAAACACATAAGCACATAAGGAAGTAAATTAGCTTACAACATATCAACAGCATATTTTAAAAAAGAGAAACAACACAATCCTTTGCGTATCTATAATATAAAAATATATCATAGACGAATATATAAACATTTATAAACCATGTATAAACCATATGTAAACAATAGCTAAACAACATATGACATTATGAACAACGTACAAACAACCTATATGCATCATATAAGCAACATATAATCAGCACACAAACGTCGTGTAAATCATAAACAACATGTTAACAACATACAAGCACCCTATAAGCAACCTGTAAACAACATCTAAACAATATATCATAACAACACATAAACGACCTCCAAACACTTTTTTTGAAAAGAAAGAAACATAAACAGCATCATCATTATAATTGACATATAAACAATATACAAATAACATCACACAAACACATAAACAACATGTCAATAGCGTGTAAACGAAGCAGAGACATCATCAACAAAAAACACATAGTATATCAACCAACATATTTAAAAACCCTACCAAAAACATATCAAATTATTAAATCACATATCAAACACAAATCAAACACATCTATCATATCATGTAAAAAAAAAACATGATTTCAGCTGGTATTTTCCCAGTGACGCGCTGCTCGAGCGGCTCGAAGATTTGCTCTAACGGCTCGCTCCGCCCACTCATGAGGTGTTCCAGTTTGGAAGTTCCAAACGGTGTTCTTGGGCACTCCATCCCAATCTTAGATGAACTTTTTTTGGCAAACTGCGAGTTTGGCAAAAAACCACATGATATTTATATATCCTTCCCGGATTCCCTTGATTTTGCGGCAGTTTAGGTAAATTTGTATGGCACAAGAAAAGGTATAAAGTACTGTAAGGGAATGATCGCATGGCTTCATAGTCTTAGATCATGGGTGGGAATTTTGAAAGCCTAGTACCCTAATTAATGGCAGGATTGGAAGCTATGACATTGCGTAATGGGAAACTGGGGGTTCGTACTGCAGATTTTTTGTAGTCAACTGCTCTTTCCTCTATGGGCGTAAGTGAAGTGAAAGGAATGTCAACCCCTGCCTCTGCTGCACAACAAAATAATGGCAGGAATGAGTGAATAATTCCTTGATATTCTTTGTAGTATTGGCACACCAGAACAAGCAGGCCTTAGGTTCACCGAAATGGAACGACTGGCGCTTGAAAGCCAAGTTTCCCAGTGCGCCATGACTTTTCATACCTCCACCGCATGGGGATGAGTACATGAGTGGTGCCTTTGGGCCTCCAAAAAATTTCAATCACGCTCCACATGTCAACGGGGAATTCACCTATGGTCTTATGCCACAGTCAAATCCAATGATACTTGAATCGCTTCGAAAAGCCCTGCACCTTGACTCAAACCATGGCTGAGGTTTTTGGCATGTGTGGGTGGCAAATGTTTCAATGCTTCTGCAAATTAACTGTTGACATGAAACAGCAATCCCAACAGGTGATCATGGATCTGTTTTGTTGGCGTGTTGGGGTTGTTGCACATGCAAATGCTCAATATCATAGCATATCTACAGTCTATAGTCATTTCATATGATGTCATATCCTATATTAGCGTGTCAGTCTAATGCTGCAAATTGGCCCAGCATACAACTTGCTTTGTCAAAACAACCTCATCAGGCATGTCGACATGCACTACGTACCCTTAAAGCTGAAGCCACAGTTGCGCCGACGAATGCAGCAGCGGAAGTAGCTACCATGAAGAACGAAAATTTCCATAAGCACAAAGTGGAGAAGCATGAAACGCCCTGTCCGCCGTGCAAATCCCTTGATTTTAGCAAGTGAATAGGATTTTCAAGACTTCTGGATGATGACGCCTATTTAAACAGCGTCTTCATCTCATGTAAAGGATAGAAAGGATGGTTGCTGATCGTTGCTCAAACTAGACCTGGAGCTTATGCAACGGCTTAGGCCCCTGCGGATACACATCAGTAAGTTTCGTCCCAATCACCACAAAGATGTTCAGGGGAACCTGGCAGTGGATCTACATAGAAGTCAATGGAATGTACGCCAAGAATCGGGAAAGGTGCATATTCGGCACTTTTTGGTGACCTCATAAAACTTCAGCATTGACTGATGGCAAGACTGTCACGACTGTTCCAATCATGCAGCGAAGACCCTGAAAATATTCATCACACTCCCTTGGATGTTGTCTGGGATCACCTTGCACCACTGTCATGGAACTCCAAATGCTCCAACCAGTGGCAGGAGAGCAAATAAACACAACGCCCCCGCGATGGTGACAATCCAGGTGTTGCTTGAGACATGGCAAAGGACAAGTTGTCTCATATTGATCCAAGAAGAAAACTTGCTGACACAAATCGCATGGAAAATCATGACCTGTCCCATTCCGAAAGGTTGCAAGCCTGGGATCTCAACAAACCCAAGCAGGGAAAGAAGACACCCACACAAGTCCTTGGCACAAAACATGTGAGACAGGAAGAGTCAAAGGAATCTGTGTGTATTGAAGTGCCACATAACGCCTCTGAAATGCAATTTACTTTAAGGAATATTATCTGCGCCCACATCTGTGCCAGGAAACTCAAAGACAATGAAGCTCAGCAAGACTGGCATCAAAGCCGTAGAGAAGACTGGTACTGTCAGAGCAGCAGCCTAGTGAGCGGAAACAAACACAAACAACAGAAATGAAGGGAAAAGTACAATGATACAAGATGGCACAGGGATATCTCAAAATGATGTCTACCCTTAAATTCCAGTGCAAAAATTGCTGCATGTCAGTAGCAAACTGTTGGATTTTGGTGTTCCCGAGTTTCCATCTGTGCAGCCAAAACACTCCAACCAAGAAAACACCTACAGCCAGCTGTTCGGCGCTGCATAGGCCCAACAGCAAATGAGGCGAGAACAGCAAACCGCCCAACCTTCACAGCGCAACTCGACTCGATTTGCTCCATGAAGTTCTGCAGTGATCAATAAGTACAGGGTATACCCGGTATACCGGTATAGTGTGTGAATACTATACGATTACTCTACGTAATATAGATGTATGTCAGATCACGATATGTCTACAACTACAGTTTATTGAATGTATGCACATTCTTTGAGCCATAGCAATTTCGGTGTTTTTTTTCTACTCCATTACCACACATGGTTTTTAGTTTGCTTTCCAAAGACTTCCTGCTCCACACGTTGCTGAGCTTCCCAACGACATGCAAGTCATGAAACTGGAAAAGACCAAGCCGGTGGGCAATGGCCTGGATTCATCATTGCAAAAAGCTATGAAAGCAAGACAAATAACAAACACAAAAAAAACATTCAAATAACATTCAAATAACAAACAATTCATCCATATGTTCCAAAATACACAAAACCTCAGCACTTCCATACATTTCATGTTTAGATGTCTAAATGATTTGTTTGTCTCCAATTCTGGGCACCTGCCGTCCAAGGCCTGCAGCATGCTGGGAACCCACATGAAAACAAAGGAGTACCTGGAGGTGGAGAAATCACGACGCCCTTCTCCGTCTTGCTTAACCAGACGGATGTCGGATCTATTTATACCAGCAATATGAAAAGCCCAACTCAACTTCCTGAAAACTGCTCAAAAAGAGCTAACATCATAGTAACGCCTTCCTGCTGTCCAGCGCACATAGACCCCTCAAACAAAGAGTTCACGGCGCCGGTCAAGAAAATCCGCCTGTCCGACGTGATGGCCTGGCATAAAACGAATGCTGAACTGTTTTGCCTCACAAGGCTCCAAAAGAAACTGTATTGAACAAGTGCTCTGCAATAATAGCAGAGAATCATTTGCCTGGAAAGCCGCTTTTGCTTGGCTTTGTTCCTGGATGATATGCACAATTCATAAGCAGTGGCGTGCTGAAAACGAAGTGTACTCAACTCACAAATGATTCCAAACAATTGTTCGGACTTCCACCAGAATTTCCCTGCAAATTGCTTCCACATCCTCCCTGTCCATATATCATTTCACATGCAACCGGATCAATCCTTTTCGTTCGTTCTTCCATAGTTCTCTTCCCAGAAGACTACAAAGAAAAGTGCCAAAACCTGAGCCCAGCAACTACCAATGAGGTGGTGGTAAACTGGTATGGCCATGGTGCAGTTAAAAACCTCCACACATGTGCATATCACGCCATCTTGGACTATCCTGAGTATCTAATCCGAACCTTTCAACCTGTTATGAGCAAACAATGTGTCCCAATGCGACGTGCCATCTTACACATTTTACTACTTGTTCAAAGTTTGCATCAAGCATCCGTTGGTCTTAGCAAAAAACAAACTGTACATTGAGTTTCTGGCTGTCAGAGCGATAGCTGCTTGGAAGGGTCCAATTTCACCCAGGCGATCCGCGACAAGCTGAGCACCTCCGTGTTTCACTATGGTGCGAAACATCCCAAGGGATGGAGGCAGCCTGTGCTTCACGATCCAATTCCAAGAGATCATCAGAAATGCTATGGAAGTACCGAAAAAGATGTAAAACAACATGAGAAAGAACACAACGTAAGAAGCAAAGTGTGGATCTCCCAGCCGGGACATTAGAAGATTCTGAGTTGCGGACAAATTCCAGCCTGGGGTGAACATTCAAAGGATGCGTGTCACACAAGTCTTCGGCAAGCCAGAAACTAATGCATGCCATGGAGCAATGATCGCAGACAGGCCGTTGATAAAGGAAGCTGTACCTCCCAATTTCGAGCAGTACAGAGTGTATACATCGTGAAGCTGAACTGGGCAGCAAATCTACCTTGTTCATCAGGAAGAGGTATGGGATTTGCTTGGAAGATCTAACATATCATGAAAGATGATTGTTGAGTTTCAAAATCCAGAAATGTATTGTCATGATACGTCATGCAAACCAGAATAAACAACTCAAGAGCAAATCCCAAATGCTATATACTACCTAGCTCGGATTAAATAGGTTAAAAGATCTAGAGACGTAAAAAATCCTGAACCTCAAGATTCAAAAGTTTTCATATCCCAAAGGGGCACCAAAGGTGTCTGCCAGCCAACCCTCGGGGAAGCCCCTTCTACGGTGTTCTGACACCATCCATGTCCTCGAGTGTCAGTGCTTTCAAAAACTGACAAACACCTTAACACAAGAAGACGAAAAGTATGGATACCCCAAGCACCCAGACTCAAAGGCAGAGAAAAGAAGGGATGTACTCACCTCAGGCGTGACATCATCAAATAAGCTTTAAGATGAAAACCATTGTGACTTCAGTCTTCCAAAGCTTGTGGCAAGGCACTCCACCCAGCACTCGGCCGGCCAGCAACAAAGGAAAGTTGTTGAAGTGCTCAAATACATTCACTACAACCTTTCACTCTTTGATGGAGGAACAATGGGTTGAATTTCGGTCGAATCTGTCGTTGACTATGGGGTGGTAGGAGACAACGCCAGTTGTAAGCATCCTCTTCAACTATGATCTGGAGCAGCAAAGTAACATCATGCAACAATGTGCAACAATCATAAACAAATTACAACAACCTGCAGGATGAATTATGATACCCAACAAATTCCCGGAAAAAAAAAAACACACAAAAGAAAAGTCTCCCAAAAAAAGCGCCTCAATGATGAGGTAAACGATGCATCCAAATTTTCGACCCCATTTATCCACATACCTTAGGTCGAGGGTTGGAAAAAATCCCTGGAAAATCTCAGCCTTTGAAATTTTGCCCAAGTGGCATTCCCACGATGGTGCCGAAAATGGCAGAGGAGGTAAAGCCTGGAAAAAAAGATCAAGTTCCAACGATTCTTCCAGATGAAACTGATATCCTTTACAATGCTGGAATTCCTGCTTGGGAAGTTTCCCTGCCTGTGACGAACAAGGTGCTGATGTCAACGTTGTAGCTCTGGTAGAGAGTGTACATGTTTGTTCCCTGCCATGGGATTTTGACTGCATTTATTGAACAAAATCCAACGAGGCTAGCAAAGCCTGAAGCCAGTCTGCACCCATGATGATGGTGTAGACTATTAAGTACCTGGCTTGACCGAAACATGGTTTATGTCTAAGACTACACCTTTTCAAAAGTCCTGCTTCCTGGCTTCTGACAAACTGGTCCTGGGTCTGAAACCTGTTTGAGGCATGTGTAAGACGTACATAGGTACAACACAATTGGAATATCCAATAAGGAGACAGCAAGTGGCAATCTCTATATTAGCTTGTGATCCGTATAGGTTTGCACGAAAGAACGGGAGCACTGGCGCTGGAAAGCGCGAAACTCTGCAAGTCTCTCTCCACCGGGTGTCTCTCCTTCCTTTCACGGCAATTCACTGGGACCAGACAGCCAAAACGCAGGCACAGGTTGATTGGTCACTGGTCAGCACAGCATGTGCCTCGCACTTACTCTTTTTTCTGGAAGCCACCCGTTCAGCTATAGCAACAAAGGAAGTGATGCTAGCCTAGGAGACAGGAAAAATCACGAGATATCTTACATTGGCTTACATCTCAACCAGGGTAGAACTTGACCAGTGGGAAGCAACATACCAAAATGTAAGCAAAAGACGAGGGCCAAAAAGCTGCGACTGGCCCAGGCCGGCCAGTCTGGCAATTGATCCAACATGTCAAGCCAGGTGCCTTGCCGACACAACTGAAGGTGACTTGGCAATGGGACACAAGGATATCAAAGAGCCTGGCCTCCAAGGCCAATCTGCTCCAAAATCCCAAGATTAAAACTGGATGCCAAAAACGCTGCAAGATGTATCCCCAAAGCGTTCCAACATCGAACGTCAAACTGCAAACTACAAACTGCAATTTGTTGTTGTTTTTATGTTTTATATTCTATATTTTGCTTTTTGTTGTGATTTCATCAAATTGCCTGCCCAAAATTATAAACAGTGTCCTTGCAACTTAACACAAAGCCACTGCATTCCAAAGATCTGTTTGGCTCTTGACGAGTCTCTTCTTCTCTTAGTCATTGCTCAATCCAAGATGCCAGCTGAGGTTGCTGAGTGCAAGAAGGTGACAGAGGTTTCGGAGTCAATTTTTTTGATGCCTGTGCTGTCAGCATCCGAGTCAGTAGAGACCAGCGTCGTCTCACCTGCGGAGTGAAGGAGACAATTGCAGGTTTCTGGGAGCATCCGATCCCTCCCAAAGATGTCCAAAAACAGTGAAATTGGATGATTGCTGGGATAAATATGGATAAACTGTTAAACCTCACTTCTCCAATTTCTTCCAGCAATCTAATCATCTCTTGGTGTTTGTACCTGATGCCTCCGGAATGATTGTTGCCGGCCTCCTCCTCATCAAGATTGTCCACACTTACGTGGCTGGAGAGGCCTTTGCATCGTTAAGAAGTTCTCCACAAATGCGCTGGTTGGGGTGGCTCTTCAGCAACTAATTCTCATATGGTCTTAGACTATGGCTAGGTTGACAGGTGTCTGTGGCGCGGACTGTAGACCAACAAGTAACGCAACATTACAGCCTGGGCGCAGGATTTCCAAGCACACTTATGGTCGGTCCTAGGACGGATTGCAGCTTTTCGATGTGACAAAAAGAAGTTCCAAGTTGCGTGCTGCAGAGTCCGTGACGGTAGTTGTGCCCTCGCTATGTCGTTGATGCACTGCTGGGTCATTGATGTACTCCACTATTGCAAGGATTTGAAGAGCCTTGCACAGAAAAGTCAAGCAAAATACAAGCACCATGCATTCGGCATGGAAGTATATGATCCAAAAGGGGATGACACTCAAGAACTGAGGAAGTCGTACCTCACCCGCGTGGGCAGAATAGCGGCTTCCAGCAAATCCGCCACAATAGTGTTGTGCAGTGGATACCCTGTCTGCCAAGTAAATGCCTCCAATCACACGTT
The DNA here is from genome assembly GCA_000507305.1 of Breviolum minutum Mf 1.05b.01. Classification (NCBI taxonomy): domain Eukaryota; class Dinophyceae; order Suessiales; family Symbiodiniaceae; genus Breviolum; species Breviolum minutum. The sequence continues at coordinate 45,844 of DF240665.1, read as the reverse complement.
AATTCTGCTACGATCGTTTCAAGAGCACCATGTCAATGATGAACGATTCCTGTGGGCTGGTCAGGCCTGCACCAAAGCGAGCACCACTTCCCATGAGCTCAGTGTTGGAGAGGATTTGCAGGCCATTCCGCATGATAGAATACCTCACGTGATCTCAACATAAGCAGAACCTGAGAGTGGTGGTATCTATACGACTTGTGTGCCACATGGGCGAAGAGAGCAAATCATTGTGGTGACTTACTTGTCTTGCATGTCCATGATGGGGTGTTTCCAAATGGCGCGAAAAGATTTCATCAATCATATCCTGTCAGATTCTTTGTAGATCATTGTCATCATACTCTAAAATGACTGCATAGGATATCAGAGGATATTACCGTATATTACCCAATGATCTGCAATGTGGAGTTCAAGTTTGCTTGCCACATGTTTCCGCCATCTGCTTGCCAAGCCCAATGTCCCATCCATTTGGGTATCCCCTGCCAGTTTCGAAGCGGACTGCCATGAAAACCAAAGCGCGTACCAAAGGCTTGACTCCCTCCACGAAAAATTGTCTCTTGTGCCGGTGCCGCCTCAAAATTTGCAGGAGTCCCACTTGAAAATGCTGACTTTTTTGATATGTTGAACATCTAACTAAAGCTTTATATACGCACTTTTTAGCCCAGCAAAAACAATGCGTACCTCAATCCCTCCCCAAACCTCGACACATTTTCTGCCTGCAGCACTGCTAGTTGAAGAACTCCAGGTCCTCTGACAATGGGAAGTTGATGCTCCGGCCTTGGAACAACGGAGCTTCTCCGTGGTCTCCATTGATCTCTGTTTATTGTGGACCCTTCCCCCCCCCACCTTTCCACAGTATGCAGCGCAAGGGGGCAACTTGCCAGCAAAAAGCGCAAGACTAAGGAAGCGTTGGGACCTACCCAGGGAGCCAAGATGTTTTGTTTTAGTAGCTTCAGGGCATCTATTTATAATTCTATGATTGTGAAACATCAGCAAATGCATGCTTGCAAGATAGTTAGATACTCCTTGGTCCCAAGTCTCCTCCCCCCACAAATTCCATTCTGCTACTTCAATCCTGCCCTGCTATGCCTGCATCAGTTGTCTCGTTTGAACTGTTGAATCTTATTGGATCTTCCAGCATCCCTCTCTATCTTCAAACGGTCTTTCAGTCTGTTACATCAGATTTCCGCGCCTACACGATCCAGAAGATCCTTTAATTGCATTTCACTGGCCTGTGACAGCATGCAAAGAAACACAAAGCAGGTCTCATCCAAAGAAACCGTACTGTAAAAGAAGTTGCCTTAGCAGAATGCATCAGTTCGCATGTCCAACTCTTCTTCATTCACATCAGGTCCGGCTTTTTACAGCTCTTGCCTCGCACAGCTCCTCCGCAGCTGGCATCTTTGCAATCATGGAAGATACCAGAGAGTGATTGACGTTGCTGGCACTTGCTGCACTCGCTGTTGCTGAGACCTGCAAAGACTGCACTGCAAATCATTTTGTAACTTTCTACTCCTTGGTTCTCTGTCTTGTGATAACAAACACTCCATTGAACCACAGAAGCTGCAGAGGTTTTAATAACACTCTACCAAGTTGTTCCTCAACAAAAAGCACCAGCCTCAGGCTCGGCATTGAAGAGCCAACTGAATAGACCTCTACTAACAGCCACACCAAAGCTTCATTACAACGTACCTCTGTTGGGAAAAAAACACCAAAAATCATTCAAGATGCATGCTTAGTGGTTTGCTGCTGTTCCTTTTCCTGCAGCCGTGACTTTGTGCCTGATATTCATCTCGGCCTTCTGCCACTGTTTACGAGGGATACAGAATCAAACGCAATATATGAACTGCATCACGCTGTCCAGATTAAATTGCATATGTTTGCGTGCAGTCTGCTCTCTCGAAAACTAGAAAAAATCCACCTCTCTGATAGACCCAAATAAATAGATGAGAAACCAATTACACCCAGTCATATAGTACCTAGTCGCATGATCATACAATGTAACTTCAAGTCAATTCCAACATGTGCAAAACGCCTTGTGAGCGCTCAGACTTTGCCGAGGCAGCTGACCTGCATGGATGGCGGGCAATGTTTGAAGATGGGAAGAATAGCATCGGGGCCTTGCAGAGCCTAGCACTGTCCAACACTGCGGTCGAGACTCTTTTCCACACTGGTGAGACAGAGTTGGTAAGCAAATACGTTTGCGAAATGTATGATGAATCAACAAATGTCAACAAAAAGAGTCCCCCAACGTCCGTCTTGGACGTGGGCTCTTTTTGCTGCTTCAGATGAAAAACTTAAGACCACACAGGAACGGTTGTGAAAAGCCTGCAAAATTGCTTTTGGTTGGTGCCAATGTCTTTGTCCATTGTGATACTGTAATGTTTATGTGCTTCAATCTTATGTAAAATGAATGGTTTGATGGAGCGGAGACGCATTTGATCCAGAACCTGGAGTCCTCATTTGATTGTATTTAAATATCTGCAACCTCACCTGCAACAACTTTACCTGAGCAGGTCAAAACCTGTCCGTAATCCTCTGAGATTAGTTGATAGATAAGGTTGTTTTGATTTCAGCGACATTTAATTTCCCAAAGAATAAAAGGTGGAGTCTAGTGACTACCAGCAGCTCTTTTTTCAATCTTTGAACTCCTATTCTTTGCCAACAGCAGATTCAGATTCACTCTCTTGACCTGGGAGTAACATCCAAACAGCTGAATGTAGTTCTCATCTGAGTTTAGCAGCTGAATACCCTGAGGTCCCGGCCGCTGCCAGATGGCTGAATACTAATGGATGGCTGCCAGATGGCTGCTGTTTTTGCCCGAGATTTGCTCTTGGCAGAAGCCTCGTTTTGGAAAAACAGAGAGGCAAACTCGTTTTGAAATAACAATCCCTAGACATGAAGTCAACATCCAGATGGGAAAACGCTTTCCAAAGGAAAGAAACAAAGAAACAAAGAAACAAACGCAAACAAGCAAACAAACAAACAAACAAACAAGCAAACAAACAAACAAACAAACAAACAAACAAGCAACCAAGCAAGCAAGCAAACAAGCACACAAGCAAGCAAGCAAGCAAACAAGCAAACAAGCAAACAAGCCAACAAGCGAACAAGCGAACAGCCAAACCAAACAAACAAACAAACAAACAAACAAACAAACAAACAAACAAACAAACAAACAAACAAACCGAAACAAAACGAACCAAACCAAACCAAAACAAACCAAACCAAACAAAACCAAATCAAACAAATCAAAACAAAACAGAACAGAACAAAACAAAACAAAACAAAACAAACACCAAAACAAAACAAAACAAAACAAAACCAAAACAAAACAAAACAAAACCAAAACAAACCAAAACCAAACCAAAACAAACCAAACCAAACCAAACCAAAACCAAACAAAACAAACCAAACCAAAACAAAACAAAACAAACCGAAACAAAACAAAACAAACCGAAACAAAACAAAACAAAACAAACCAAAACAAAACAATCAATGACATCCAATGACCCGCTTCAAAACGGTGCTTGACACGCTCAGATCCTTACCTTGAAGCCCTTACCAGGAGACTCAGGTGCAACGTGACTTTGTGCTGCCCCTTGCACAAAGTAGACTTGGAGACGTAGATTCCATGAATTTCGAAATATTATAAATAATGGTGCCATGCATTTTTTGGGAGCGGGGGAAAAGTTATACATGTGTCATACATAGTTATACACTTCTCACATCGCACTTCCCTATTCTTTCCCACCTTGGTTTCCAGGAGCACAAGTTGCCAGCCAGATACTTAAAGCTCCGGCCAGGTGAGAACTTCGAAGGCTGCAACCGTACTGTCGAAGACCTGCATTGAATTACATGAGACAATGGTGAAAGTGTGATTGGATGTGAGTGATTGGTGTATGTACTTCATTGTAAGATGGCAATCTGAGGGATTTGGTGCACTTCATTTCAAGAGCTACAAATGCATACTTACGCCTTACGGATTTCTTTCAGTGGATCAAAAAAAACACTTTTGAAGTTATGCACCCAAGACTGTGACAACCGCCATGGCGATGAGACGCTCATCTTCGCTTCCGTCAGAAGCATTATAATCCATTCTGGTCAGCGAGGCCTATAGATCTTCCAGTTCCAGGGATTTATGAGGATCTGGCTTCGAACGAGGGAAAGCTGAGAGAGGAGGTAGATGAGCCTCTGGAGACGCAACCCTTGGAAGAGGAGAAGAAGGCTGGGCAGAAGAGTAGAGAGGAGAAGTTCAGCACACCATGGCGGAAGACCATCTGACTCCGATCGGAAGGAGAGATGCCTGTGGAAGCTATGCTCCGGATGGTGGAGATCGGGAAGATCCCTCTACGGGTTTGCAGCGTAGTTTGGAAAGGGAGATTGTGGAACCGTTGCATCAAGGAAACATGCAGCTGAAACCGGCACTGGAAAAGTTGCTTTAGGAAAACTCCGTGAACTCCTAGATGACATGAATGGATCAACAACGTGGGAAGCGGTTCCCACAAGAAGGCAAAGAATTGGTAGCCGACGGCCTAACAAAGCCGCTTCAGGGTCAAGCGGGTTGCTACATCAACGCCGACGGTGCCACAATCGGGCTTGCAGGGCAAGGGCACTACATCGGGATGATATCGAGTTCGGGCTTGGCAGCGGCGGCTGAGAGAGGGGTTGGTGTACGGCAACTTGCGGCGCAGGACGGGGTGGTAGCGTTGACTAGTGCTGGAGCTGCGTTGCTGACGGCGTTGGACTATCGTCGTAGGATAGGAGCGTTTAATGCCGCCGTCAGGAAGTGCAGCAACTTGGTGGAGGTCAAGAAAATAGAAACAAGAGCCATGGAGCCAACAAGATCCTAAAAGGACACAAGAGCCAGAAATGGCCAACAATGAAAAGAGTCGAAGTACAAGATCATGAAGGTACAAGGACGTTTTTTTGGCAATTGCCAATGAGCTCGCAGCCAAAGCACGATCAGGAAACAGGAGTAGGAGGAAATGCCCGCGGCTTGCGAGGCCATGGGGATTGATCCAAAGGACCGGAGGGAAGCGTTAGGAGCCATGGTTCAGCAGCTTCCTCATCTGCAGCGCGACGGCTTTCTAGTCTGGCGGTTTCTACTACTGGAGCTACAGCAGCATCTCTACTCTAGCTGCAGATGGAGAAGCGAGTGGAGCTGTGCTGGATGCGACGATTAGTTCTGGAAGTGGCGCGAGCTTTCAACTGCAGGTGGAGGTGTGTCATCGGAGGACGTCAATTTTCGAGCCTTTTTGCACCTGCTGACCCAAAAGTACATACAAATGCTACAAATGTTGGAGGCACTGAAAAAAGAAAAACACCCTCCATTGATGGAACATCTCCAACCTGCTAGATCGGGCTTTGGTAGCCAAGCAGGTTGAGGAGGTGGTGGCTTGTCCCTGAGTTTGACTGTGCTTGTTTGAACACCACTCACGCTGCGCATGCTGCATGTGATGACTTGAATTTGTTTGTTTCAAAATAGTAGGTACAGGCACCCAGATTCAATGCTAAATTAAAGGTATCCCATGCTGCAGTACTCTATTTCTATCTATCTCTTGTATGGTTGTCCAAATTGTGCTGCAAGTATTGTTCTCGCAAATTTTGTCGTGGCATGCTGATGCACTTTGCATTTCCCCAAGGGGGTGGGGCTTCCTTCCATCGAGCATCTTTTCTAGGCGCTGTCTATGGGCCGCAATGAGCACCGACATGCAGTCGAGAAAGTCTTCTCGTGCCTGGGTCAAGACTCTCGATGCGAGCTGCCAAACACATCAATACAATTCAATACATGTCACTGCTGGAAGAATCCCCGGAATCCGGTATGAAGAATGGAGCCTCAGAACTTCGGAGTAAGAGTGGTAAAGGTTGGCTGGCTCCGTCCAAGAGCACCAAGCATGCAAGTTCGGCTTCCTCTGCCACTGCCTCAGCTGTTGGGTGGCAATTAAAGATACGGGGGGGCTCTTATGCATGTTGTAATATTATAAAGATGACCTTTCCAAAAAAATGCTGAATTGATTCAAACAAGGACAAAAGAAGAAATCCATCTGGGCGACTCTCTCTGCGGAATCTATGGCTAGGCCTATGGTTTGAGTACACCTCAGCAAGCTGCACCGAAAAAAACACCACTCATCACTTGCAACTGACCCAGTTGCAAAAGGTGCCAAAGCCTGGTGTGCTCTTCGTGCAAGCTCGCTGTCAGAGCACAACCAGAGGTTCCTCAGACCACCAGGAAGTGCAGCTGGGGACCACTTCACTCGGAAGCAACCCATCCACCCAAAAATGGAAAAACACAATGCAGCTACAAGGCACCGGATGTCTGCCAACCAAAAGCATCGTTGCTGATTCAACTCACCTTGGATTCAGGAGCTGTTCCCCTCAACTTCGAACTTCCAACCCACTTTTTATACAAATCCAACAAGCGATCTCTGCTTTAACCTGACTACCTGAGATCAGTGAACAGCAATGTTGTGACAAGTCGACCTTCAGAAGCTATCCACGACATCTGCACAACATGAACATATGCTCACGGTTTTTTTCACCGACTCGAACCTTTTCAAAATAAAGATAAATCAAGCACATGTGTGAACCTGATGAAAATGGAGATAAATTCATTTTCACTTAGAAGGAATCATTGCATTCCAGATCCATCAAGTTGCAATCAGAGACTGTCAAGGTCGTCAAGTGGAGATCCAGAGTTGCTTTTGCTTGGATACATTTTCCTCAACCAACTTGCAAAGCTGTGTCCGCTGCTGTCCCACATGTACCGCTAATGCAACAACTGTTTTTTGCCATGGCAGTTTTTCCCCGTTTCGTCCTGGTCCGTTCACCACGCGACATGGCAAGCCAACAAGAACGGTGTCCACAAAGTTCTGGGTTCTACGTTTCAGGTCCTGAAACTTTGCTATTGAGATGCAAAGTGGAAAAACCTGGTAGTGTGATCATGTCTGATCAACCATGAAAATGCATGAAAATACATGTCTCAAAAAAGGGGCTCCTCACGGAATTGCTCCCAGGCCGATAACAAGAGTAATGCCTCCAAGGAAAACCCCAATTGGATTGGACCAAAGATTTGGATGAAAAATCCCACCTCGCTACTGTCGAAGGCTGGTGTTAAGGCTTTCATCCAATCTGGGATCTCTGGTGGTGCCCGAGACCATGGTTCTTGGCAGCGTTTTCGTGGTAGAAGCGACACCTCATCGCCCCCGGTTCCAGAGCTTGCATTGCAGCACTGGCAAAGGCTAGGGCGACTTTGGCCCATGGCATCTACAACGATCTATGCATGCTAAGACAAGAAACTGGATCTTAAATCTGCCATATCACATCACTATATTACGCATATATGTAAATATTACGCATATATGTAAACAAGTACCTAAAGCTGGACTTCTGAGGACTTCTGATTCTTGCTAACATTCCCTCAACTTGACAACTCTCAAAAAGATCTTCCGTTCTTTCTCGACCACTTAGTCTGGTGTTCGGTACTGCTGTGTGCTTGCATAGTCCTGTACCGGGACACATTTTAATATCTGCCAATAAAGTCTGAGAAAAACTCCGAAATATCCTCAACCAGTACATATGGTGTCTGGATACGGTGTATTCAATTTGCCCGACTGTAACGCATGTGATTTGGTTTGCCAAATCTACAGCACTTCTCTGGGTAAGAACCAGCTGCGGACTTGATTTATATTTGCTGCAAAAATAGGCTAGTACTTCAGACACTCCACAACAACACCGACAACACTCTGTGCTCTCAGAGTTGTTGGTACAGAATTTCCTGATCAAAAGTGCAAGTTGTCACAACTTCAGCTGGAAAGTGGCTGCCTCGCCACTGAGGCAACTCTTCCTGTTTCAAGTGGGTCTGTGCCTCAGGCATTGCATCAATGAAACCATCAGTTGTGCTTCTTAAAATATATGATCCTCCTGAAACATAGTTCACCTTCATACTATACATACATCATGTATCCATCTATGAATATATATGTATATGCAAAGCACATAGAGTACAATGTATGCACACCATTCTACAGATTCACACAAGTATCATCAGCAATCTCTTGTTTGCTTCAAACCTGACCGTCTGAGCTACCACACGCAGCTGAGGTGGAAAAGGATCCAATACCCCTGCCTGCAGTGATGGAAGTTGGTGGATGGAGTCCAAAAAGAGAATTCTGGTGTAAGAAGTTGCCCCTGGCAGTTTGGTTGTCAAAAATGATTGCAACACGCACTTTGGATGAACTGATCTGATCAAATGTGTGACTGAAAGCTATTCATAATCCTAGTGGTCCATCACGGAGCGTCATCTCTTGGTTCTGCTAACTCTAAATCGAGAGCCAAAATCACTCCGCTTAACACAAGTCTTGCCTCTGCAGCAACAGAAGCCAAGACCAAGTGTAGAGCCACGATGGAGGGCTCCTCAGACATGCTGAGCCACTCCAAGAAGCTGCATCCCTAAATTGGTGCCTTCCAGGATCCTTGCGGGAATTGGGTCATACTGTGATACCCAGACAGTAGTTTCCACAAACATGAAAATTGCCCGCTTAATCTACATTTGGCCGTCGGGCCGGCCCTACCCAAAGGCGTCCCAAAGTCATGACTCAAACAAGCTCCTGCAATGCTCCTTTGAAGCTGCAAGTCTCAAAGCGAAAGCGACAAAGTTCCGAGCTGCAGGGTGAGCACCTCCAACTCAACGACACGTGGGCTATGTTAACTCTGCAATGTATTGTTAGTCCCATAAATATGGCATCTTCATCATTCATCATTATGCATCATTATGCATCATTATGCATCATTATGCATCATTATGCATCATGCGGATTCAGAACTTTCTGTTTGGAGGGATATAGACTTTCTGGGTTTGGTGGATGGGTCAAGTCGCAAGAAGATGTTGGGCCAGGATACGAAATCAGTTCAGGATTTGGCTGTTTTCCCACTGGCTAGGTCTACATTCAAGCGTGTCCCAAAAGCCGGCACTGCGCTCCCATCTTTTGCTGGCACGGACCTTATGGTCACCTGTGCTCAAGTTCAACAAATTGCTCAGTAGGAGCAAAGCAGTAGGAGCAAAGCAACGTGGTGTTGCTGTGAATTGCAAAGAAGTACCAAAAGCGTCGAGGCAGATCATCACAGCTATTGCTTAGTCTGCCTGACCATGATAGAGTCAGCCTCCAGCTGACAAATTCAAAAAGGAAGGAACCCTGGCTAAGTACGCCTCCAGTCAAATGGAAGACTTGGGCTGGGGCAGCTACAAAGTCGAGATCCTACCTGGCTATCTAGGCCTAGCGGCCTCTCATTAGATTTGAAGTGAACCTGCCGGGACTTAGTCCATGGGCAAGTGCTTCTCCTCCTCCAGTGGGTCTGGCAAGTCCGCACAATCCTCAGAGTCCGGTGCAGTATTTTTTGACGCAATCTGTACCCACAAACTCCATTCACAACTTAGCAGCACGGGTCTACACTTTGTCACTTTGTACATCATCGATCACCGCAGACATAGCTAATTCAATGCACTGAAAACCCTTGTCTACATGGAATTGCCTTGCTAGATTGCAGTCTGAGAGTCGGATGTGGTTGCAATGCCGGCAGCAGGACCATTCGTCACTGCCGCCACCATGTCCTCAAATCTACGAAAAATGTCCGGCAACGGTAGCATGGAAGAGAAGCACAGCACTCAAGACTCGAGGACTTGCAATTCTGGACGGAAAAATACAAAAAGTGCTTTGCAAGGTGCCGAAATGTCAGCAGCGCACAAGGCCTTCTGACTTCCTTTATCCCAGCAGTCAGACACTGCCAAAGACCTTAGGGTTTTGGTGTCAAAATGTGTCAAAGCCAAACCTTAGCACCACGAGAAGGAAAGGAACTGAGACTTAAAGTAAGAGTTAGAAGCAACAGCGAAGGAACCTTTTAAACTTTAATAAACTTGAAAGTGTCCGAAAATTCTGAAAACTGTTGTTCCATTCCAAGCGGCGTGAATTGGGAGATCCACGCAAAGGAAGAAATGATGTTCATGATGTTGATTGCGCAGGCCCTCAGGAGTGCAAAAATCTGTTCATGAGTTTCCATGATCTTTTTGATGTTTTTTGAATATCCTGTGAATGTCCAATGTTCACATGTCGACATGTACCAGCACTGCATCTTCAAGCCTACTAGGAGACCCTCACAAGGACCCAAGGCAAGTGGCTTTGGCTCTGGGCAGGCCGAGGCGGCCGAACGAATCTGCAGAATGGCACGCACAATGTAGGAGGCCTCAGACTATCTTTGCTACAACTTCGATTGATTTATCTTTTACAGTAAGAGGAACAACAGCATCAAAAGATATCAAAAGACTATATATCTATTATTGCCCAAACATTTATCTGTTTCTTGCAAATTGCTCAAGAGAACAACTAGATCTTGTATGATCTTGTCACGAACGAAGAGCCAAGCTACCGCATTCGTGACGTCCGCAACCACACATTGGGTAAGATCAAATGCGCGATTTCGGTTGGCCTTATTCAGCTGTGGCAAACTCATCCATGAAGGTGTATGAATTTCATGAAAGGGACATGCTAGGAGATCCATATTCCACAACTTTCCATAGGTGATTCATATGGATTCTGAACAGATTCAGTGAAGTTACAGCAGAGATCAGTTGATTTCAACTGAACTGGCTAAGCGGCTAAGCCTCCCACAGTTCGAAGCGCGTCCACCTTCTCAATGGTGTCCACGGTAGGTGCGGCACCAGCAGGGATGAAATTCTTCCATCCTGGTCCCGCATCTGCCTCACCAGTGATGCTGAGGAGATGGAGCCAATCCTTGCCGAAGTCGCAGTCCTCCTTGACGGCAGCTCCAACCGTGGCCATTTCGCCAAAGTTGGCCATCAATGCAGTCCAGTCACCAGCACATAAGGCACCAGAGTTCACTGCTGCACCACATGCGTTTGCCGCAAAGGACAGGTATGAGGCAATCCATGTCACAGAAGTGATGAAGCCAGCAACACTGGCTGCACAACCAACTGGCGAATTGTCTGGGCATTTCAGACCATCATACTCAATGGCCTTGTAAAGGAAGACCACGGCCTGACCAAGGTAAGCAGCTCCCTGAACTACATCAATCACACACTCTGTGCGAATCCAAGGAAGTTCTTCAGGCTGCGACTCGTAGAAGAGATCATTGAGATTGCGCAAAGGCTGCTTCAATTCCAAGGTCTTGGCATGTTCAACCACCTTGTCGATCCCTGGAATCTCCTCCCATGCCTGGATGGTGTTGATATCAAAGTTGGATTGCAACAAGGCTTCAGGAGATCGGTATACTAGCTTGGCAGCCACTCCCAGCACCGCGAGCAGGGCAAGGCCGGCACCCAAGAAATACCATTGCCTAAGTTGCCTTGGCTTGGAAGAGATGGGACTGTCCCGAGTCTCCTCCAACAGCATCTCCTCCACCTCTTCGGTTCGAAGCTGCATGTGCTCAGATGCCATGATTTCGACGAGTTTGAGTTTGGATCTGAGTCGTCAAAGAACTGGAGGCCAAAATGGGCTGCACATAAAGCACTTCGGAAAGAAATCCCAAGAAATAAGCATGGCAGAGTGCAGCATGCAGTCCATTTCAAAGATTGCAGCTTTCAGAAAGCTCCGGCAGCTTGACTTAGGTGCGCAAGAAGCTTACGCCTCCAGATTTTTCTTCCCTAAATTTTTGTGACTGAAGTTTCAACCTGACTGAAGTTTCATGTCTGTCCCTAAAAGCGGTGCTGCAAATGATCGCCCCCCATGGATGAGCGCTACACGGTACTCCCATTTTTTNCAGATGCCATGATTTCGACGAGTTTGAGTTTGGATCTGAGTCGTCAAAGAACTGGAGGCCAAAATGCACTTCGGGTGCACATAAAGCACTTTGGAAAGAAATCCGAAGAAATACACACGGCAGAGTACAGCATGCAGTCCCTTTCAAAGATTGCAGCTTTCAGAAAGCTCCAGCAGCTTGACTTAGGTGCGCAAGAAGCTTACGCCTCCAGATGTTTCTTCCCTAAATTTTTGTGACTGAAGTTTCAACCTGACTGAAGTTTCATATCTGTCCCTAAAAGCGGTGCTGCAAATGATCACCCCCCATGGATGAGCGCGACACTGTACTCCCATCTTTTGCTGGCACGGACCTTATGGTCAACGTGTGCTCAAGTTCAACAAATTGCTCAGTAGGAGCAAAGCAGTAGGAGCAAAGCAACGTGGTGTTGCTGTGAATTGAAAAGAAGTACCAAAAGGGTCGAGGCAGATCATCACAGCTATTGCTTAGTCTGCCTGACCATGATAGAGTCAGCCTCCAGCTGACAAATTCAAAAAGGAAGGAACCCTGGCTAAGTACGCCTCCAGTCAAATGGAAGACTTGGGCTGGGGCAGCTACAAAGTCGAGATCCTACCTGGCTATCTAGGCCTAGCGGCCTCTCATTAGATTTGAAGTGAACCTGCCGGGACTTAGTCCATGGGCAAGTGCTTCTCCTCCTCCAGTGGGTCTGGCAAGTCCGCACAATCCTCAGAGTCCGGTGCAGTATTTTTTGACGCAATCTGTACCCACAAAGTCCATTCACAACTTAGCAGCACGGGTCTACACTTTGTACATCATCCATCACAGCACACATAGCAATTCAATACACTGAAAACACTTGTCTACCATGGAATTGCCTTGCTAGATTGCAGTCTGAGAGTCGGATGTGGTTGCAATGCCTGCAGCAGGACCATTCGTCACTGCCGCCACCATGTCCTCAAATCTACAAAAAATGTCCGGCAACGGTAGCATGGAAGAGAAGCACAGCACTCAAGACTCGAGGACTTACAATTCTGGACGGAAAAATACAAAAAGTGCATTGCAAGGTGCCGAAATGTCAGCAGCGCACAAGGCCTTCTGACTTCCTTTATCCCAGCAGTCAGACACTGCCAAAGACCTTAGGGTTTTGGTGTCAAAATGTGTCAAAGCCAAACCTTTGCACCACGAGAAGGAAAGGAACTGAGACTTAAAGTAAGAGTTAGAAGCAACAGCGAAGGAACCTTTTCCAACTTTAATAAACTTGAAATTGTCTGAAAATTCTGAAAACTGTTGTTCCATTCCAAGCGGCGTGAATTGGGAGATCCACGCAAAGGAAGAAATGATGTTCATGATGTTGATTGCGCAGGCCCTCAGGAGTGCAAAAATATGTTCATGATTTTCCATGATCTTTTCGATGTTTTTTGAATATCCTGTGAATGTCCAATGTTCACATGTCGACATGTACCAGCACTGCATCTTCAAGCCTACTAGGAGACCCTCCCAAGGACCCAAGGCAGGCGGCTTTGGCTCTGGGCAGGCCGAGGCGGCTGAACGAATCTGCAGAATGGCACGCACAATATAGGAGGCCTCAGACTATCTTTGCTACAACTTCTATTGATTCATCTTTTACAGTAAGAGGAACAACAGCAGCAAAAGATATCAAAAGGCGAATATTCTATTATTGCCCAAACATTTCTCTGTTTCTTGCAAATTGCTCAAGAGAACAACTAGATCTTGTATGATCTTGTCACGAAGAGCCAAGCTACCGCATTCGTGACGTCCGCAACCACACATTGGGTAAGATCAAATGCGCGATTTCGGTTGGCCTTATTCAGCTGTGGCAAACTCATCCATGAAGGTGTATGAATTTCATGAAAGCGAAACATGCTAGGAGATCCGTATTCCACAACTTTCCATAGGTGATTCATATGGATTCTGAACAGATTCAGTGAAGTTACAGCAGAGATCAGTTGATTTCAACTGAACTGGCTAAGCGGCTAAGCCTCCCACAGTTCGAAGCGCGTCCACCTTCTCAATGGTGTCCACGGTAGGTGCGGCACCAGCAGGGATGAAATTCTTCCATCCTGGTCCCGCATCTGCCTCACCAGTGATGCTGAGGAGATGGAGCCAATCCTTGCCGAAGTCGCAGTCCTCCTTGACGGCAGCTCCAACCGTGGCCATTTCGCCAAAGTTGGCCATCAATGCAGTCCAGTCACCAGCACATAAGGCACCAGAGTTCACTGCTGCACCACATGCGTTTGCCGCAAAGGACAGGTATGAGGCAATCCATGTCACAGAAGTGATGAAGCCAGCAACACTGGCTGCACAACCAACTGGCGAATTGTCTGGGCATTTCAGACCATCATACTCAATGGCCTTGTAAAGGAAGACCACGGCCTGACCAAGATAAGCAGCTCCCTGAACTACATCAATCACACACTCTGTGCGAATCCAAGGAAGTTCTTCAGGCTGCGACTCGTAGAAGAGATCATTGAGATTGCGCAAAGGCTGCTTCAATTCCAAGGTCTTGGCATGTTCAACCACCTTGTCGATCCCTGGAATCTCCTCCCATGCCTGGATGGTGTTGATATCAAAGTTGGATTGCAACAAGGCTTCAGGAGATCGGTATACAAGCTTGGCAGCCACTCCCAGCACCGCGAGCAGGGCAAGGCCGGCACCCAAGAAATACCATTGCCTAAGTTGCCTTGGCTTGGAAGAGATGGGACTGTCCCGAGTCTCCAACAGCATCTCCTCCACCTCTTCGGTTCGAAGCTGCATGTGCTCAGATGCCATGATTTCGACGAGTTTGGATCTGAGTCGTCAAAGAACTGGAGGCCAAAATGCACTTCGGGTGCAGCGTGCAATAGGCAACAAATCTGCGAACAAACCAGCACTTCCTCCTACTTTTCTCCACTACTAACTCCCCCAACATAGTATGTCTTTCCTTGTCTTTCCGTCCCTTCTCAGTATCCGATTCCTCTTCAGTTTTCTTCTTCAAACCAATCCACATGGAATTCATGAGATTCAACTCTAGAGTTCTGTGGTTACCAAATTGCGCCTCCACAGGTTCCCATCAACATGATGCTTGACAAGGCAAATTGGACAGTGTCCTGACAGTCAAATCCAATGCATGCCTTGCGCGGCCGTCAGTCCAAGTCCCCAAAACCAGGTGACCTAAGACACTGGCCTTCAGGCATCAATAGGAAGTCTGCAATCGTTTGCCAAAGCACCTGTGAAATGGTAAGGAGATCTTTCTTTCTATAATACAGTATTTTTCTTGATTAACATGCGGCTTCCAGAGGAAAATACCTTGCGACATGGATGCAAACTCACCTGAAGCATTTCAAAGATATTGTTGTGGGACGAGCTTTCAAACTCCTGCGTAGTTCTACCACAAAGCAAAACAAATGAAAACTTGTCATTGTGAAACCTCTGTTTCCAGGATCAGGTGATCCCGGAAATTTTGTGTGGTCAACATGGTCATGGACCTGATGAAATCTCCTTCAGCAACTGAGGTAGAAGTTCTTGTGTAGCAAAGCAAGGTGGTAGAAGCCTCAGGCGGAGGGATGCTTCTGGCAGGAAGAAATTTCTGAAATCTGCTGGTGAAATGGGAAGCACCTGTGTCTCCCGACTCCTGGGTATTCGCCTGGTCGAAGCGCATCAGCTGAGCACGTGACACCTACAGCTTGACGTGACAAAAAAAAACAGGTGACAGTTGGGAGTTTTGAGTGCCAAACTGTCAGCTTCACTTTGCTGGAAACCAAGTCAGTAAAAGCCTAAATGCACCGTCTTTTGCAAAAACATTGAAACATGGCTGGCATATTTATTGTCCATCCTTTTCTCTACTAAGGTTGGGACTAAACTCAAGAGTACAGGTATCGTTCGCTTCAACCCCAGCCTTAGAAACACTCAAAATGCGGGACCTGTGAGATCTGAAATCCTTGGAGTGTTTCTAAATCCAGAGGCATTTTGCTGCACTCTTGTTTTTCCTCAGGCTCTAAGCCCCCTCAAGACGAGTCTATTGCATCCAGATTCCTCTGCCTTTGGCATCCAGAGAAGTCTTCATGGATGCGTTTGAAAGCCTAAACCCCAAGCTTTGGGTAAAAATTTGGAACTGCCAAAACATCGTTGGACTATGCAAAATGGATCCAAATCAGAACAAAAGGATGCCCCCAGATCTTCCAAAATGCCCCAACTCTGGGAAAGTATTCACAATTTTTGCTATAGACTTGCTGTCTCTCGGGCAGGGCAGTTCAAAAGCAAACAAGCTCGGTGGTCTAGCAACCATCCGGTCGATGCTGGCGCTCGTGGCCCAGCAAGTCTCTAGATGGATTCGCTTTGAGCAAATGGACCATGGAGGTATGTGCAGTGAAATCAGCCTTCAAAAATAGAAGGGTTTGATCAACGTCTACAAATGGTGCACTGAAATCTAACTTCATTCAGGCATCTTTTTTGGCCAGCTCATTCATGATCAAAGCCAAACCACCAAATCCTTAGGATTTGCCACCAACTTCCCACACTCTTTGAGGCAAATTTACATCTGAGCTGAGTTGCACAGATCCAATACCACCGGCCATGAAGATCAGGAAAACTGTCCTAGATACAGCCGTGAACCTCGGGAGACAAAAAAAAAAACAGGTCCCCGGGAGGGCCTTCGTGGTTTCAACCACAAGCGTGAAGGTCAAC
Source organism: Breviolum minutum Mf 1.05b.01 (assembly GCA_000507305.1). Taxonomy (NCBI): domain Eukaryota; class Dinophyceae; order Suessiales; family Symbiodiniaceae; genus Breviolum; species Breviolum minutum. Next base: position 29,395 of record DF240665.1, on the reverse strand, counting down.
TGTCCAACTGTCCAACCGCTCATACTGCATACTCCCCTTGTAAAATGTGCTCAAAATGTCTTGGCATCAAGCTCGTCTTCCACCCATTGTTCGTCCCATCCCTGCAGCAAAAAGGCAACTCAGGAATTAGCTTATGGAACATGTGTGGAACTCTTGACTGTTGACAGAACACTTGAACATTGACACACCCCTGCATTTGTAATGAAAGCTCTGTTGTGGGACCCTGTCAGGGCATCAGGAAGAAAAACAAACAAGAATAAAATGAAATTCTAAAAAACGGATATCAACCAAAAGCTACTGCCTCATTGGCTTCATCCATACTATTCTTCTTCACTTCCAAATCCTGGAGGCCGCAGGACAAGGATGACAATGTGGAACGAGAACAGTAAGCTCAAGTTGCATTTCCGCAGTTCCCAGGTCCTCCAAATCATCTGCATCCCTCTCAAGAGCCTGATAGGTGGAATCGCGGACATGTGGGAACGAGTTTCAAAACCCCACTTGGATCACCTCCAGCAGCATGGCTCGACCGCCATCATCAATGAGCAGTTCATAGGCCAAAGAAATGCGCCGAAAACCTGAGACGGATGCTGTGGTCAAATTTGACTTCGCAGAAACCCTCATAGATTAAAGCACCAAGGAACATGATGAAAAGTTCCTACAGTACAGTATCCTTCGATGATGGCTACCGAGCTTTGTAGCAAACAACCATTCGGCAAGGAGGTGATAGACAACATATCTTGGCCTTACTTTCCGATGAAGTGTGGCTACTAGGCAAAGGCATCTGAATTGAAACGCTTGAGGCTTCAGAGTCCAAAATATGCTTATTCACTCCAGAGGCTACGAGAATTACTTTCAAACACATTCCGCTATTCGGGCCGGACCAAATCTCATATAGCGATACATCATTCTATGTTAGAATTGAGCTCCATGTCCCCAACTGCCCTCTCAAACCCGAACCCTGAATAGGGAGAAAGGGTGACTGCAGTAAATACGTTTGGATTTCACATTAGACTACATTCCCACCATGGGAAGGCCGAGTTTTATTTGTCATGCACCACTTACTTCCATCTAGGCAGACAGGGACTGGGGGCTCAGGAATGCTGACTCCGACAAATGTATACAGACAGAAGAGAGAACAAACCTTTCCATTTGACATTGATTTTGTTTCAGTAGTAGACTTGGACACTGCCACAAATCCAAGCTCGTAACGCTCTTCCGCATCCTCAATACAAAAAAGGCAGCATGAGTAGCAAGCCGAACCGCATCGGCTCAACAAACAGTGCCACTTTCAACTAAGCTCTCTACGTCCCGCTCAGAAACATCAGGATGCTCAACCCTGGAAGGCAAGTTTGTATCCAAGCACTTCCATTCGAACTAAATCCAAAAACGCATAAGGCTGGCCTTGCCACTTGGCGGAAAGCTGCACGGATCTCCTTCTTGGGGCATTCCGGATCGTCCAAGCCAAGTAGTTCAAATGGTTCCTCAAACTTTCCATCGAACTCCTCCCAAGTTGAAATATGAATCATATGAGCATCTTTTTGAAAGTGTCCAGTGTCCATCAACATCAAAGGCATAAAGGCCATCCCCACAATCAAAATGTTGCTTCCACGCTCTCCTTCAGTGCATCCAGTACTGTCTGTGTCGCACCAGACGCATACAGTCGCGTCCGGCTTGCACGTGGCGACGCACCGATGCGAGGTCGCAGAAAGCTTGGCCCAGCAACAAGCCTCAAATTGGATCAGGGCCCTCCGCGAACGTCCATGAAAGTTCAACAAAACACATCATGTGGCATGATGGCACTCCTTTAGCCCGTCACCAAAGAAGCACTAACAGGGCGCCAAATCGCCGCATGACTGCTGCACAGTTTTGCGTCCGCGCCGGTTTTTGCATTCGCAAGGGAACTTCACGAGACTGCTGACTTTTTGTGATTCGCATCAGAAAGTCAGGTCCAATTCATTTCGAATCAATAGCTTTATCGTGAGTCAAGCCTACCATGTCTTGAAATTCACAAACTCCCAAAGAAGTTTAAGATTTTAAGTATGAAGTATGAAGTGCTTTCCATGACAGATTGCTGAGTTTTGTGACAGCATGTGCACGCATCAGCGACAAGCAACTGCCATGCTAAGCTTCGTCACAGAGTGAGTTTGCTGCGTAACAAGTCAGAAGGCAGGGCGGTAGTCTGTTGCCATGTCCGGATCGTGATTTGTTCTGCAAAATGTTTTCACTATGTGGCCATACACTTGCATGATTGCATCATAATCCCTGCGGCATCCCCATTTTGAACCCTGGACTAAAGGCGTTTAAAGAAGCTCTTACAGCAACATTGGGACACTTTGCCATTTCGACAAAGCTACAACTGCCAAGACCCTGGTTTTCCCGACAAAGGCTCCAGCTGCATGCAGCATCTCCCCTGAATTTGCACCATGTCAGATCCAAGATTTTTGGAACCATGGAAGCATAAGTGAGGGTTTAGGAATGCATCTGCAGATTAGGTATTGACTTATATTTCGCCAAGTTTATTTCTAGATAGGTATATCCGTATATCCTAAGCCATGCCAAACTGCCAACACTCAAGGCCTGCTCCGTCCATCTCAATTGCACCAGGCCCAACCCTGGCTCACATCGAACCTGTAAGAGACAAATCAGATCTGGGATCATCTGGCTACATGGCCTTCTTTACAATCTTGACTTGATGGACTTTCTGCCTAAGTTTATGATGTCAGATGTGGTCAGATGTGAGTAGGTGGATCAGTGGATCGGTCCTTGTCACCCAGGTTCCAGTGGGCCAGCAATGAACGAACCTCCTGGCGGAAATATCAAAGTTCATCAAGTATAACAGTATAACCAAGAAAAGAAGGATTCCCTCGAAAATTAGCAACGTCTGGTCACATCTGTTTCAACCTCAAGTTGTGTCTCAAGTCTCAAAAGAATTTCACCATTGAGAGGTTTCTCCATAGCCATCCAACCCTCCCTGCCTCAGAGACAGATCCCACTGACTCCAGCAATCTTTCACCTTACCGCCAGCAAAGGTGGGTTATAAACAAGCTAGGAGCCATATGTAACACAAAGGTGTAAGTAACTGTAAGTATATTAAATCAATAAATCTTAAATCATATATCATTATCATAGCAAGATCTAACCACATGCAAATGGACCGAATATAACGAACCTTTTTTTTTGAACCTTTGGGCCTGGCTGAGTCACCATACCCAACTCTCTGGATATCTCCCAACGTTGGCAAAGTGTGACCACAGTCTGCCAGCAAGAGGTGCTAACTGTTAACTCCACAAGTGTTAGATGCGCGTTGCTGCTGATGATGAAATGGGTATCAATTCATATGTGTCTGAATTTGATTTGGCATGTTTTTTGTGAATAACATCATCAAAAAAATCTGCCAAACGTGTTGATTAGAAGACATCACTCGGTCTGACTTTTCAAAGCTTCGCCCATCTGAGCTTGTGTTTAGGCTGCACCAGGCGCTGCCCGTATGTCAGCGCTACAAGTCCCCAGGATGTATTGAAACAATGGTCTCACAGGGTTTTCACAATGGTCCCCATTGGTCGCACAGGGATTGCTGGACACCATCGACACGAACGGAAGCCAGCAAACTGCTGCGCGGACTTGCACTTCAAAACGCCCTCAAGAAATCATCGGTCCGATCCTGGCTCTAAAATATACAGTCACTGTGACCATTAAAAAAGCACTGCGGAAGCTGGAGCTTGGTGTAAAAGCTCCAGCTTTGCGAACTACTCGCAGCGGAAACGATGGGAATCAAAGCTGGGGATGCTCAAGAGAGCTGCCATTCCTGGGTACCAATAAAAGACCCCGCAAGTGGTGTGATTCTACACCATAAACCTTTTTTTGAACTTAGTTGACCCAGAATTCGCAGCTTTTCAAGGCTCCTTCTTGGAGCCTGGTATTGGGTAAGTGCTAAAGACACCATGGTGACATCTAGCCCTGCTATGCCGGTGCAACAAATTAGTGATGCCTAGGAAACAGCATCTTAGGAATCTGCAGCAGAATCTTATATTGATAAAATGAAAAGGATCTGCTGGAAGTTCGCCTGACATGCTCCAAAAATGGAAAGTTGCAAAACGCGGATCTTTGATACTTCAACTCAAACTGGCGTCTCCAGCAACTTGCCTTACACCTGTAGGCACTAAAGGGTCATGAAAATGATTCATCCATTTTTTTTTGATAGGGGGCATTTCACAAAATAACAGGAACAAATCCATAGCCCTTGCTAGTCGCAGAAATGTTAAAAAGCAAAGACGTCGCCTCTGAAGATCAAACGTTCGCCACTGATGTCTCCACCTCGCACTGTCCGGAACTGGATTTCAGTCAACAAAGCAACAATCCAATCACATTAGCAATTCAGCATCAAGTTGGCAGAACGTTGACAATTAAGGCCAAACCAAAAGCACATTCTTATGGTGGAACTCTTGTTGTCCGAAACGAATCTTAGGCGAAACTAATACCGTGTCTTGAAACTCAGAGATAACCTCCTCAACATATACCTCGGGACTCCAAAGACTGCGCCTGTTCCAAAGATTGTATGATGTCAGCAATCCTAACACTTTGGAGAGCTGGCAAGGTATCTCAATACACAACCCATGCCTGCTTCAACTTCTACTTAGAAGGAAAAAGATGCAAAGATCCAATGCATGCTAGCATGAAACAACACTTATTTGATTGATCATGCGCTGGTGCATCACCAGCATCCACGATCTATCTAAATCTAAATCATCAGCCTAGCGTCTCTTCATCAATGCCATCCAAGTCTTCCGTTGATGGACCACTCTCCGCGATCCTGGAAAGCAAGGCAGCGGCAAAAAGTTGAGCTCCCTAGCTGTCATTTCACTCCTTACCCCAGGCAGGTATCATCAAAACGTAGATGGTTTCTCTAGCTGATGCGATTTGCAGCTTCGAATAGAGACAATTAGCTCTGCAGGATGAAAAAATACCATGTATATGGTAAGCAAATATTGATGATAATTTTGATTCAAGAACCACCCAAAGAAGAAGAAAAGCAAAAATGAGGATCGGAATGAGGACGACGATCATGTAGAACTATCACCAGTAACTTCCTACTAATACTTATCCTCAAGCATAATGACAGTAACAAAGCACGACATGCTTCAATACAATGTCCGTATGCACCCCTCACGCACCTCGACCCAGCACGCTCGACGGCACTGCGGGCCTGAATCTGTACAAGATGCCTAGTGATTTACACGCTTTTTGGACCTTTGATTTGCAGAGACTTTTCTTAATTTGTGCTCACCATGTGCTAGGTTCGGGGCATTATGCAATCTTGCGTGCAAGGACTGTGAGTCCAACTTCTTGAAAAAATCGCCCAAGATTCGCCTGCAAAATCAAGATTCAAATGAGTCGTGTATTGCATTCTTACATTCCTTTCGTTATTTTAGCGAGGAAGCCCATGATGACACGCTTAAAAGCTGATTGTCAACGAGGTCAGCAAGCAATCCTCCGTCTGAAACAAGGATTCCAAGTGATTGACGGAGCTGGAAGGCCAAGAGAATACTGGAGACTATCCAAGTTTATGCGTTCTGGGTATCTTCTACTTTGGGGTCACGGTCAAGTCATTAGTCAACCTCTTGTTGCCTCATTACAGCTTATTCGTGTTGAGCTCTCTTTCATGCAGCAACGTGCAAAAGAAGAAGAAGAAGAAAGTATTGCGTGTTGCAATGGGTTGCAAGTTTGTAAGATCACATCTTTTGGAAAAAAAATCTGGGGAAGTTTCAAGCGTGTAGATGCACTGGTCAAGAAGTAGTCGAGGTAATAAAAACGTCAAGGGAAACATCCAATCTGGCAGCAACAAAAAAAACAGAGCCTCAAAGTCATGTATACCAATCCAAGGAATGTGGTGGCGAAAGCTGGAATGAACATAGCATGCTTGCCCAAAACACGTTCAGCAAAGGCACCTCAAAAAGGTGACGCTCGGAAGAACGTCAGTTTTTCAGGCAAGTTTTTCGTCTTACAGTTCGGTCAGTCCTGATGCCTTCCAAAAAAAGCATTCCAAGCTTCAGAGTCTTCGAAAGATATCTTAAATATTCGTAAATCTGGTTAAACAAGGCTAAAATGCTAAAGCTGGTCCGAGTGCGTGAGAAGATTTGAAAAGTACAAATAGCACTGTGAAGGGATTGCTTTGAGATTGGCACCGCAAAGCGCTCCCGTCACAAAGGATACCCACATGGGAAGAAGCACAAGAAGCTTCCGCAAATCTACACCCAGTTCTGCCTCGGCAAATCGACTGCTGTACATCCACCAGGTGAAGTCGGGGAAGGAGGAAGGAGGCAACGGAGGTGAAGTGGTTATGAATCATGAAATAGATTCATGTAGACACCGCTCATTGCAAGGCATGACTCTCAACAAATGAATTTTAATGAATTTTGCATGACAATCCTGTAAAAGATGTAAAAAGTAATTGTTCGAACTAACAAAAGATACAATCCTTCTATCTTGGCTTTAAGTCAAGTTCAATGCATGACTCTAGAGTCTAGAGTTTCTCTACGGTTTCAGCAGGAACTTTGGTGCAAACGGCTTGAATCGCTGCCTTGTCAAGCACATTGAAGCGAGATCCATGGCAGCCTTCCACAGCATCAAACGATCAATCGCTGCAATCCGTTGCCTAAAAACGTCACCAACTTAGACGGGCCGAAAAACCTCAACTCTCAGACTCAAAAAAAACAAGTTTTCCCGGGCCTTTACGAAGGTACATCATAGCAACTCGTCCCAAGATGGATCCGATATCCGTCAATGTGCCTGTGACGTGTTGGTACTTGTTATTGTCGCGATACTGCAAAGAACAGCATCGACGCGATACTGTGCCTGTGACGTGTGTGGTACGAACCTTGTGTCCAGGGCCGATTCGAACATCTTGAGTCACAGGAGCTTTCAGAATCTTGAAAAGATAGGTTCACGGTTCATTATTGTGTAAGGCCAGAACCACTGCACCAAAATTTGAAGTGCACATAGCATTCCTTGGCACATTCTCGCAGAAGTTTTAAAATTGTTGGAAGTCAGGAACATACTTCAAAAATGCTGTCAAGGCACTGAAGTCCGCAGGCCATGGCGGCCAAGTAACTGGATATCACAGGCATCTCTGGCAACAGAGTTGCTGTGATCAGAGCAACTCCATTGATCACCTGCATGCCGAAATGACCGATCCGAAATGATGCACAAAAACTTGCTCACAATTGAGATCATCTGAGGCTCTAGCCAGTGCCAAGCCATAGAAGGATTTTCCTCCAAAGTGCACCTACCAACGTAATCTGAATTCTGCCTTTGCCGATACTATGAATGTGCAAATTTACAGTACATCGCATTCTCTTCCGATGTTAGCAACATCCGCATTGGCGTTCTCTAACATGCCCGGATGAAACTCAGCACCTGGTTCTTGTCGATAAGCCTAGGGTCTGCTCACTAGGGTCTGCTCAGACCAAATTCAGAAATATCAAAGCCTTGAAAAAGTCTCCGTTCTCTGCGCAGGTTGCATGTCATCATCAAACACCAGCCAGTATGTATTCCCTCCATTTTTGGCCAAGTAGCAATCCACACATGAATGATCCAGTTACAAAGGCCACTATCAAGCCAAGCGCCTCCAAATTACCGCGAACTCGGTAGACTCGTAGACATTGAAAAGCAGAAGTTTGTGCAATTGTGCTATAGTTGACGTTCTTTCAGAAACGACTTGGTGTGTTTCCATGCCCCGTTTTGACCTTTAACACCTTTAACAGCCCCTCAAGTTTCGCTCAGGCGACACCAGTCACTCACGCACACCTTCTCTAACCTTTGTTCATGAGGGCACCTGTTAGTTTTACAGCCCCTCTAACCAAAATCGATGTTTTTCATGTGTTTCTAATGCTTTTTCCAACTGTCAACATCAGCTTCTCACTGCCACACCTTGCAAACCTCCATGCCATTGCTGTCACCATGATCATAACTCTCAAGTTGCATTCCAATCTTTGTAGAGGTGCCTGTCATGTGGGAGACAAACCTAAGTTACAACCATGCAAAGTGGCAATCAATCAAGCATGACATGAGAAGATTGCAGCACTTTGCAGTTCCAGCTGAGACAATTGAAAATTGATGAAAGTTGCAAGTTGCAAAGGTGCATTTGTCACTTTAACTTCCAAAAACCCTGCAGGCAAGCCAACGTTCATCCCTTCATCCAGGGCACATGTTCCAATGCAGAAAGGCTACAGTGTTGACCTGAAGAAGGGCTAGATTTCATCACTTGCAGGAACACACAAAACGAAATAGCTACGTTGATTGAAGAAGCAGAACAACCATCCACTCAAGATTACTTAACCAAGTTCGCTTGTTTCCTAGAGAACACTTGCAACCAAAAAAGGCCCTGTACTCGCACCGATGGACTTCTCAACACTTCAAATCCACCCGCACCGGTGCAAAAAGAGCATGTCTTTCTTTAGGCCACAAAGGTCAGCTGCAGTGCGCATGTACATTGTGGCATCTGTTTTGTTTTCCTCCTAATTTTTCCCTCCTGAATTTGGTGGCGGGAACTGACATCAAAAAATTGAGCTTTACCTGTGAGGGGGGTGAACGAAAGCCAGCACGCGTCTTTTCTGTCAAGCCCGCAAGAAAAATGATATCTAATATAGACTATCCTATCATATCCCATCTATCAAATATGCCTACCTTCTTTTGAGCGAAAACGCGGCAGATTCGGGGTGCTGACACGCCAAGAGGACGTAACGTACCTGGAAAAGAAGCCGGCCAAAGGCAGACCAAATGGCACACGGTGTGGTGTGCCATTTCGATCTGCCACACATGGCCCAGAAGGTAGCAGATTGGACTAGGAGAGAAGGTCGGCCAAGGGCAGACGAAATGGCACACGGTGCGGTATGCCGTTTCGAGCTGCCACACGTGGCCGAAAATAACCGCCGCGTGACCAGGGTGGATTCGAGCCTCTGACCGCAACGCACCGTACCAAAATTGCCTAGTGGTACAAACGGCTGCCAGACACTCAAAACCGCCACCCTAAACACCTCCTATTTCTGCCAAAAAAGGCCCCTATGTCAACCACCCCCCTCCCCCACACCCCCTCCTAATTCTCACTTCGTTCGCAAGGTGAAACTACGCCTAGCCTACCGGCTGGCTTTCGTAATTTGCATTGGTCACCATTGGTCTGGCAGCAAAAATGGGTCGATAAGGTAGGAAAATGGCTGCATGTGAGAAGCTTTGGGAAGCTGCAGCAGAAAGGATCAAATAAAACACGCTATTTCGGATATTTTCATGAGCAAACGTTGGTAAGTTCCAATACTTGCAACCGAATTACAATAACCTAGCTGCTCCCGGGGAACCGACGCGCAGAAGGGACAAACATGTGGATGAAATATGGTGTATTTTTACATACTGGATAAATGCACGTATTGGTTATTGTAGAACTTCTCTGGCCACGGATGGGTGGGCATGGAAGACTGTGCTTGAAAGGTGTCGATTCCCAGTGTGGACTGATACATCTCGCTGCCGAGATCCAAATATCATTCAGGCCAATTCAGACAAGGCAACCAATCTCAGACAAGGGGCAAATCCTGCACATGTAGCCAGGAACCAGCCAAGAATCAGCACGCAAAATTTTGGCCGCGTGAAGCTCTTCCTCGTCTTATGAGCCTGCTCAAGATGGAGTGAAGGGTGCAAACGAAATCTGGAGAACACCGAACGTATAGAGCCTTCACGTGATTCTCAGACTGGCTGGAAAGCATGGAAAGACTCCTTGGTCGCACCAGGTTTTTTTTGGGGGAAGCTTTTCGACCAAAAATGCAAAGAGTCAATCAGCTGAAAATTCATCAAACTTGAAACAAGCGAAAATGCAAGTGCTCTGTCAAGCCAAGGCCAACTCCGCCGGGCAACATCCTGAGACAAAACCAATGACTAACAATGACTTACATCCAAGGAGTGAATCCAAACTTGAAGTGCAAATCTTTGAATGAATTTATCTGCTGCCAAAGTTTCGACCTTTGCAGGATTGGGCACCACTGTCACATCTTTCGGAGGAGAACCCAGGGTGCTGCGATATACATCTTGCGACTCTGGGGTGATATAGCGTTGGAACTCATTCTTCGGCGAAGCTGAACTTGGTATCCTAGCACTTTGCAGTCGGACATGATTCAAAGTTGCAGCAAAGCTCTCCCTCTCCTCTGCAGTGGTGAAGCTTCTGCTGGCTTTGGTAAAGCCACCTCTGACCTCGGTCGACGAAGCCTGAAGCCATGCAATCTCTTCAAATTGCTTCGTCATGCATCAATGTCAACATTGCCAGCCAAGAAACTCAGAAACCATTTCATGCTGACGGCATGTGCCGGAGATTGCTTGCAAAGCAAGCGATTCCTTCTGTGGCCTTGAAGTTGACTCTGCTGACCTTGAGAAGGGTGGCGCGGAATGTGGAACATCTGAAACCTTCATTCAATACTTGGTTTCTGACCACATGTGGTGGGAATCCGAGGATACAGGAAAACACGAAGGCAAAGCAGGATTGAACCAAATGGCTGCAAATGCCGGTGACATGGAAATACATTCTGGGATCACACCTTGGCCAGCCTAAATACTTTTACGTAAACATCGACGGTAGAATCACAACTTAAGAGCAAATCTCCAGAAAAATCTGAAGACAGCTTCCGAGTCCAGTTTGGAGTCCGTGATAGTCTGTGAAAGTTGAGTGAGGAATCAATGCATTGAAGTGTTGGAGAGGAGTGGAAGCTTCTTCAACACACCAACCTTACCAAACCTGTTTACCTTAGGACGTGCAATCCTGCCTCTTCTGCTTCAGGTTGTGAGATCATCAAAAGATCCAAAATCTGCAAGTGCATTTTGAGTGACGCTTCAAAACTGAAAGTGTGTGCTCGATTGTGCTCCACATGTGCACGCACGCAAGAAAAGTATGGAAGAGTGCAAGCACAATACAATACTGTTCTATTTGATATGTATTAAAACATTGATACACTGCATCTTTCTTGAGTCTGTTTTCCACCAGATCATCCATCAAACGACAGGGCAAATGACGTGATTGGTCTTCTGATTGTCTTGGATCCAGGGACTTTGCCGCCACAGCGGCCAGCAGCAACAACAACAACAACAACAACAACAACAGGAATAATCGTGTATGAAGCAGAAGAAGAATAAACCCACCGACGACAACACGGAAAAGAGCCCTTTCCATCCAATGTGTTGGCCTCACCCATAGGCAGCATGCGGTCAGCCAAAGTGTTGTTGAGGTCAGCTAACCATTCATCGAATGCCTCGTCTTCCTTCCATTTCAATGGTGTGGTCCAATGTATACTATACAAACGAAATGCACAAAATTGTCAACAACCCTGGCGTTTCAAAGCAAGGGCCAATATACCCTTTTGTTAGGGAGTTGCCGTTTGGAATAGTTCGAATCCCGAATCGCTTTTTTCAAACCATATGGATCCATTTCTGGGACACAGACACTGAATGATGTCCAAATATATAACTTTGCTTTCAATCCACTCAATAAAAACGTGAGCATTGAGACTCATTGAAAATGACTTCAGCATTCCCCACGTGTCATGTCCTCTTCAGACTCTGCACTGATGAAAACCTGTGTACAAACCACGAGCACGAAAAATACACAAAAAGCAAGCAAATGATCACCATGTATTGAGACTAACTGTCAAGAGTCAAGATGTGAGCATGTGCTGAGGCAATCTGTTTCTGGAGATCAATCGTTTTTCATTTGCCACAGATAGTCGCGTCTATAAAAGAGTGAACTGTAACAAGGAAGAAGATGTGCCGCTCAGTCTTAATCTGTTTGACTTCTGCCCATGGTGTATTGGCTTTTGGAGCGCAACAGTGAACACAATGATTCACACACTAAATGTTGGCAGGTTCTGGCACAAATGTTGCAGCTCATGCTAACGCTAAACAAAAAGTTTCAAATCAGAGGATGGATCCGAGTCAAGCTGATAATGCTTCACATCACGACGATTGCCCACACAGTGACCAGTGCTGGAGTAGTGGCAGAAGCCGCAACTGAAGTTGTACCGACTGCACTTCATGGCATGCCTGCATGGAAACATGTTGCACCAGTCGCAGGGCGTCTGACCCCTATAGTCACAAGCTGTCTCATGCTGCAAAACTGTCTTGCAACATTGAGCGCAGCGAGTGGCGCTTCGATCCTTTGGGGCAACCTTAGCCCAAACCAGGAATCTATCTTCTTCCTTCTTGCGGAATAGACAGTTGCAGTCGCTCTCCTGCCTGATGTCAATGATGGATGGGTCTGTGTTGTCGAAGATCCACATCCACGCCGTCCCGACTGGCTCAGCATCCATTGTGGGCTCAAGCTCACGCCTCAAAGGAATCAAAGGCAAAGCTTCTACTTGTAGGTCGCCTGTCGACGCCACCGTGGACGTTGCATTCTCCGTCTCTGTTTCTGAATCTTCGTTCAGATCAGCCCAAGAAGGTCCTTGTGACCTGGGCATCCTGCGAGCTGCCACGTGGGCAATCTCTGTGAATGCCTTGAGCCTGTGCTGCAGAAATATTTTACGCACTTCATCCGAACTTCAATTGAAATTGGCTGCTCCAAATTTTATGGACTGGACCAATGTTGATCAAAACCTCTTCGAGCCATGCAAATCCTTTCAAAAGCCCTTCGCCTGGGCGCGATGATCGCGCCAATTCTCCGCTGCCAGGCGCAACAAATGAGGCACATGTGCCACTCGGAACCTTACTCACAGATTCACAGCTACTAGTACAATGCTGTGCACAGCACTAGGCCACCTGACAGTGCTGGGAAAATATAAGTGTGCTATATGAAGCTATATGCAGCTGTACTTAGAATCTGTGAACCTGTGTAATTCGAAGCTCGAAAATCGCTGCACCGCGCCATGCTGTAGTCACAATCAACTTTTGTAAGCTGCAAAACAGCGTGTACACTAGCTGCTGGCTGCTTAAAATAAGACTGCGTCGAATTATCTTTGGCCTGCCTCTACAGGCATTGCTTTCCTCCATGTCCTACGGGATCTATGGGATTTCACCCGCTCTTGAATTCCCTTTGTCCATTTTTCACGAACAATTGCGGTTGACAATGCAACCAGCTTCAACCTGCAACACTCCAGTTCGCAGGAGCAGGTTGCATACCCTGATGCCTCAGTAAATGTCAAATGAATCATTTTCAACGATTTGTGGGTGTGTGTGTATATATATATATACGTATTTATGTATGTATTAATTGATTTATTTACTGCAGTATGATATTCTTACAGATTTTTGATGCTGCGCGACACTGGGTGATGGTTGTTTGATGATTTAGAATTTAGACGTCAGCACACCATTTGCATCGAAGATATTGAAAGCCTCCGTGACTCTGACGGTCTCTGACTGGCCGAGATACTGGAAGTGATTCTGCGAGGTCATGCCCTGCATGTTTGCCCGGGAGACATATGGTTGCCTGCTCCACAAACAATGAACAACCCTCCAGTTTTAACCCTCCAGTTTGAGATCCTGTAACCCTCCAGTTTGATGTAACCTTCCAGTTTGATGTTGAGATCCTGAGTGAATGTCAAGTTTATTTCCACTGCCAACAGCCTGGGAGCAAGTGGCCATACCATGTCAGCAGGATAAACTGCACAGCCATGGATTTCAATGTTCTGTCGATGTCCTTGGCAAACAATGTCACAAAGGTACTCCACAGATTTGCTAGCTTGCATTTCTTTCAGGATCTTCAACAACATGTCACAAAGTAATGCTGTAGAGTTGTGTACCTGGAAATCGAACCATCAAAAGGCCTGACTCAGCATGGAATGACCTCAACCCTCCAAGTCATATCACTCTAATTGATAAACTTTCTCAACTTCTAGACAGGTATCCTGCATTTTTGCTTTCCTCATAGTTCTCAAGGGTTTTGTTGTAGAGTTGGCCGACCTTAGCACATAACATCGAACCTAAATCCTGCCTCCCCTGACCCTTGCCCTAATTACTGTGAGGCTAGGTTCGCTCCAAATTGCTGACTCCAAGCCACACTGTAACTCTCTTCTAAACCATGCTGTGCTTGCAACTCTTGCACAGATCCTCACCCAGACCCGCAAAGCTTTGACTGCATCTGAGAATGTTGTGAGCAGTGTGGATCATTTTTGCCAAGGGACGTGTAAGTGCCCGAGTAAAGTGGCCACCTATACCAAAATGAGTGCCACAAAAAAAGAAGGCGAGAAAGTGGTCCCGTGTTCTGCGACTCAAGCAAATAAATCAACATTCAGATTCAAAACACTATGGACAATTTAGGAACCCAGTGCCTTTGCCAGTGCCGGCAGAGGTCTGCGAATCCGCACAACCAGAAATAGAAATGGCTTTTTGGCCTGCCAATGCAAACCAGTGGCAGGCGGCTCAACGTCTTGATTTATTGCCATCCCGACAGAGTGAAAACGTGGCAGAGGCACAGCTCATTACCTCCGTAGACCAGATATCTGTAAAGGACTCCACCAACGTAACCACTGTAGATCTTAAAGATTTTCTTTGACTATCACTCTAGACATCTCTAGACTATAGACAAAGTGACTAGAAGACAACTTACAGGATTTCTTTGATACAATCCCGGCCCTGCACCGTTTGTGGGCTTGGCCTCTTTCAGCCCACCTGAAAATTGACACCAAAGGCAAGACAAGACTTAGGAAACTTGGGCTATTCATTGCATCCAAGAAGCAAACCAGAATTGAAGTCACAAATTGTGCCTGCGATGTCATTGGATTCAATGGGTCGAGTGAAGCCATGTCCAGCAAAGTCACAAAGTCACTGTCAAGGAACCAGAGTGGCATGCGTCCACGAGAACCAGGACATGGGCATTCTCGTCAATCGCTTCTAAGACTGCGTCTACCTTTGCATAATGAAATCACTGCTTTGTGATGAAGAAATTGTTAAACTCATCGTGATGAGCTATTCCACAATACCTTCATTTCTCTGCTGAGTCGCTCCTTTAGAAAGAAAACAGAAGCAGCTCTTTGGTGCAGGTCCAAGCAGCAAAATCATCATCCCGGAGCCAAACTTGATGGCGATATGTCATGCTTGCATCATCAGTGCTTCCATTCCTTGTTCGAAGCTCAATGCAAAAAAGCCTATGACCTATGATACCTTTGTGCCTTTGCCACTTTGCCATACTGAATGCACAATCCTGAATTGTCAAGGGAGCACATTAAGTACATAATTATTGCCAAGCAGGTCACGCATCCACAAGGCAGAAACACTGGTCATGGGTCCTTGGATACAGTCCAGCTTAGCCATCGGCTGCACATCAGATGTCAAGGACGCGAGAAAATCTGTTTACTTGCAATGGCCCCTAAGAATCTACAGCTAGACTTTGCCATGGAACTCTTCTTCATCGTCGTCTTGACTGATGAGCTGATCACCATGGCCAGTGTAGTAAAAGATCTCAGCTTCGATAAAATCAAAGTTTGATTTTTAAAAAAGTTTGAGGTGATATCAACCCAGCCCATCAAAATCGATCATCCTTGAAATAGCTCTCAGTGCTCGGCAAAGTAATCCTCCTCGCCACACCGCTCGGCAACCTGTCAAGGCTCATGAATTCTTCAATGGTTGCCATCTATCCATATATCACACTGTCAATTTTAGTTGTTTACACCAAAGACAGAGTTTTTTTAAAACAAACGTAAGTAACAAGGATGTTGTGTCGAGTAACCTCCGTTCAAATCCCCCTTGCACCTCTTGAATCTTCGCAATGACATTTTCTTTGGTACATTGCTGATTCCACAATTTTTCCAGCGAAGTCACCTCACCTGGAAGAGTCCAAAAAATCGAATAAAAACACAGATATAAACATAGCTCTAGTGAGTGAAAGGTGAAAAGTATCAGTTGAATTTTCCTTCAGAAAACTTGGTTATTCTGAACTATTGCGTGGGTGTGGACTTGGATTGCTACCGTGCTGAAATGCAGACAAGGAGCTACATCGAGCTAAGTCTTCCTTGGATCAACACTCAGCACCTTGAAAAATCCGTTATGTACCCGTATCGTATACTCATACCTAAAAATCGCCAGCACCAGGCATACTGATTTGTGTTGACTGTTGGGTTGTAATTGGCTGCAGACCACATCTGTCACAAATATGTCGGCCCACAAAACTAGACAAGAGGAACAGTGACATTGGAATCCAAGTGAAGCTGTTTTGTCAAAGAGACGCATCAATCTCATTCACATGTATTAACTTACATGTTCAATCAACCAACACAATCCAGCAACCCTTCCAGGCTCTCAAGAGCAAGCTGCCATCATATCAACTGCATACTTCGTGTCCAAGACGTTCTTACCAGCCCAGGAGACTCGATCACAGCTGTAGTCCAGCCCAACAATCAGCATGTGAACCTTTCAGCAGTAAAACAATTGTGCAAAAAAAACAATTGCAGTGCACCTCTTTGCGCGTAATGTGATTCTCCTGATACCATCGCTTCTTTTACTCAGCGGTTACGAGTACTTTACGACTCGGCAAAACATCTCAAGCAAAAACCTGACTAAAAATATGTCCTTGAGACACTTTCCGAACCAAACCTGAAAAGCCTACAGTAAGTACATAATTTTGCGAACTCCTGCCTCGCCAGGGACGTCCGCTGGTTTACCCCAGAAACAGCTCCCCTGCGTCCGGATTTGCGGAGGCTCAATGTCTTGATACCACGATGCTACCAACGCAATGGACTTGAGTATGGTTTTCTGTTGAAGAGTCTGGTGTATTGGCATCTGCCTGCAAAATTGGAGCATATCATGCAATAAACACCTATAGTTGAGATGACCTAACAACAGTCACTATATAGTAACTATAGTCAGTCCTGCATTGACTCTCAGGTTGATTCAAACTCACAGTTCTTGATACCATCATGTCTCAGACACGTATTTTCCATTGCCTGATCGTCAACCTTCTCATTTGCCGTGGCGAAGCGTCGCTGCCCACAGCAAAACATGATAGTTGAGTGCCTGAAAGTGTCCGAGTCCAACCAAAAGCTGCTTGCCAGAGGCAACCCTTTGCAAAATCACTGGGTCAATCCAAGGCACTACGACACGACGTGGCAGTCACGGTCACTAAACCGGCTCAGCTAAGCCAAAATGCTTAGAGCGATTGCGAAGTTGCAGAAAGTTACGTGGCAAATGCCATGAAAGACCACAATCCCCAATGCCAGATTTACAGTTACAGTATTTGTTTTTCCAACATTTCTCAGCACCTGAGATGCCCACAAAACTGTGGGAGGGGGGCCATCTTCCTATGCCAGCAGTGGTCAGAAAGGCTGCAAAACAAAACAAAACACGAAGAAGTGCTTGCACCACCCTTCCTCGGCGATGATACTTATTGACGAAGGGTGTTGCGAAATCCATTCCTGGTGGCCAGTGCTCAGCATTGCACAACTCTCATCCGAGACATGAAGAATCTAAATATCTCCATCTTGCATCCAAGATTTGCATCCCTTCCGACCGGTCCTCAAACAATGAGGTCAACATCAATGCAAGAGGAGCATACTGACTTAATGTTCTTCCGTGATGCTAGATCGCAAAAAATCATGACATTCAAGCACTCACAGCAAGATTTGTCAAGGTCATGGAGTCATGGCGTTGTTTTTGCGAGCAGCTCGTCTTCTGACCTTCTAAATATCAGATGCCTTGAGGGTAGTCAAATAGTTCACCGTCTCTGAGCCAAAATGAAACCAGGGAAAGTGTGGCAAGGACAACTGCAAGAATCAGGTTGAAATTCCATGACAAATCTTTTCAGCCCTGCGGGATATCAAGATGAGGCTTTTGAAGACTGCCATCACCAAGGATCATTTGAAGGAGACTTCTGAGCGTCTTTTTGCATTCATTCTTTAAGGCTCTTGTTTTACATCGTGCTCCATAAGAGCTCCTGCATCCTTCAAGCCGTTTAAAGCTTCAGCTTGAGAGGTTCAACCTCAACAAACTCCCACACCGTGGTGTAACTCCCAAAGAAATCGACCATCTAAAGAAGCCAGGCCACCAACCGCGAACCCAATCGAACCCAAATCGCTTCCTTGGCAAAGGGAGCAGACATGAAGAACAACAAATAGGCAACACCAATCACCTAAAAAAAAAACAACAAACGCCAACAAACGCCAACAAACGCCATTTGACAAACAAACCTAAACCCTGAGTTTTGCACACTTCTCTTCTTTCTCCTCTTTCTCTTTGGGCTTCTCTTTCACCTCCTTGGTTGAGGCCTTCGCCTCGGCTTCCTTCGCTTCTTCCTTCGGATCCTTCAGGGAGAAAGCTAACAGTGGACAGAACGCATTGACAAAACGCACAGTGGTGGTATATTCTATCATGTGCAGTAAAGACTTATCACATGTCCATTATAATTCTTTATGTTCAATTCTCAATTCCAGAACAAGCAAGATAAGACTGTTGCACACAACACATTTGACTTTAGAAAACCTCTCTCTAGCAGCAGTAAATAATCCGCTCTGCTTTTGGCTTTTCTCGTTTCTTGCCGCGAATGAACCCTCTCCTCTGCCGTCTTTGTCTGAGCCGGTGGGGCAACCCATCAATCAATCCGTGGACTCACATTCACACCTCTCGTTTCATGCCATCTCCCAAGCGCCTTGTCAGTTTCACTCATGCCCTCTTCGAAGGCCTCAAGTGGGACTTAACATTTTCTTCGGCCCAAAACTTGAAAGACTTGAGCCCGTCGGTTTGGAACATGCAAAACATTGCCTGCCTTTGGCACTTCTTTCAGATCGCCTGCAGCCTGCCATGGCTGATGCTATGGAAGTTACAAACTGCCAAATATAATTACGAATGCCTGTATGTACACGTATACAGGTGTGTATGCAGTGGCGTATTTCTGTACATATATTATATTTGTACAAATTTCAGATACCATTCATGCCAGCCTTTCCAGCTTCCTTGGCGACGCTTTTCAAGGCATCTGGCCCAAAGAAAAGGATTGCGGCGCCCAGGATCTTAGCAAGATTGGCTGCAAGTTCTTTCAGTAAGAATTTCTATACATTTCTGTGTTTCAACCGATTTCTGCCTGTCAAAGATGCAGTTTCTGTATCCTTCCAAAACGCAACTTCCATCTCTCTGAGGCCACGACCACCAACAGTTCGGAGGTGCCAAGGCCAAAAAGTCGTCTAGCAGTCAAAGTCCTGCACAAAAAAAACAATCTAAATAGGACCCCAAAAAAAAGACGTTGAAGGATTTGTTATGGATTACTCACAATTCAGCATTTCTAAGTGTAGTTTTGTACAGTTGATTGGATCTTACCTATCTCGCTTTGATCTTTATATATTGGCATCAAGAAGGTCCACTGACTTTCATGAATACCAATTTGCTGCTTCGAAGTGAAGAGTCAGCATGTTCAAAATTGAAAAACGCCTGTCGCTTCTTGCAGTGCCAACATTGCCAGTGCGGGTTTGCACCTTGGCAATAAAATTCGCAGCTCATGACCGGGTCACTGCATCGTGGCACATCATGGTCACTTCCAAAGAGTAGAGTTTCAGGGGTTTATGATGGTTTTGGGGGTTGTACTGCAATCAAAGTAGTATCATATTATATGTTTGCCTAAATTGTAATATCATAGATAGGTGTCCTGCTTTTTTTAAGATGAAATGCAAACCGTCGAACCTCTGCCTTTGGCCGGGCAAAAAGGCTGGAAGACGCAGGTCGGCCTGCCATCCATCCACGTATACAAAGAAAGTCTGCTGTCAAGCCTTTCTCAAGTGCCTGCAATGAAAGCAGGGGCAAGGAATAGCTGAAGTGCTATTCCCACAGTGGCCTTGGTTCTAAACTGGGAGACAGAGAAGAACTTCACGACAGAAACTCTGTTTGTGCTGGAGGCCACCTGTTTCGATTTGAGGCTCGCACCACCAGCGCCGGAAGCGCACGTCTTTGCCGTCGCGGAGGCATGGCGTTCAAAATCGGGAGGGCTTTTCCTTACAGCCACTTCGAGCCCAAACAGGTGCAAACACATTGACGCCGCTGAAGCACCTGAAATCTGAAGAACTGCTTTTAAAAGAAGACGTCGTGCAACAAAGTCTGGCTGGCGGAGACTTGCAGTTCATGGATTTCAGTGAACATCCGATTTCTGCACGCTGTCACTTCATCCTTTTGCCACCCCGCTGGCGCTGAGCCAGCTGCAAGTGCTCATTTCTAAGTCCTACTCAGCCTCCTCGTCTCACTCCGTTACAGAATCTTCAGCAATCATGGTGGAACCATCTGGAACCGTAAAATGATGTGTCTAGATGTGTGTGAAAGAAACTGGTTAAACTGGTTTCACTTTTCTGTCAAATTGACTTGTCTGTTCATTGCAAAACATATCAAAACCTGACATGATATTGTTGTTGCCAGGATTGATATGAAGCTTGTCCAAGAGCTGACCTCACCATGTCCCTTCAGGGAAGGTGATTGTATGGAGCAATTCACTCCACAGTGAAACCAGAGTCTTTGCGAAATGGTCTCCATGCTCAAGCGGAATTTCGACATGGACACATCCTCTTTGAATTCTATTGGAAGCTGAGAACGACAAAACATGAAGCGTATCTTCTAGACTCTCGACTTCATCATCAAGGTGAATTCAATGAACACAATCCAACATGGGCTGTTCTCCTAGTTCTCCTACAAAGTCATATAAGAATGATTCTCATGAAATAAGCTACGGGATCCTTAGACTCTCATTAACTCAACTTACAGGACCCTTCTGCCCGCTGCATCCATGCCTGTTCCCTCAGAGTATGTGAAACACAGTGAAATTCTGCTGCATTAGCAGCCGGAGAACAAGAGTCTTCCCGCACAATTCACAATTTTGAATCTCCAATGTATAGGTCTAAACTTGGGCCGATGGAAGCTAATCAATACAGTCAAAGTCATGTATCATCTATGATAAAACTTCCGGTTCACAGGTTGACATCAGCTGTTCACGCCAAAAACGTCTTGCTACCTTCCCTATCATGCACATGCCATATGGCACCGGCGTTCATAATTCAGGAGGTTCATGGCCTGAGTTGGATCCCATCGATTCAAACAGAGTGGGATCAAGTGGGACAGTCCAATCTCACATGACTCAACATGACCCTGCCTTTCGTGCCACCTTCATCTCATCATATTGTTGCGCAGCTTCATTTGCAGCCCAACCTTTGGAGAATCATTGTTAAATCATGGGAAATCTTAGGCACAACACTCCCGAGGAAAAATGACCACCAGTTCGAGGCTCCCAGCAACGCTCCTCAAAATCACGCTGCCGAGCTCGGATACGCTCCACCTGAGATTTCACAACTTTTGGATCAAATCTGCTCCAAGCACTGATTTCTACCACTTGAGGCGTTGAAAATTGGAACTGAAAGTTGAGAAACTTTGACATTTCATCTGCACTCGTGGCCTTGTACTCACGAGTGGCATGCTTTCGCATAGTATCTGCGGCCTTGCACAAAGGTGCGCACAACCATCATGACGAAAGGAAAAAGGTAAAGTTTGAAAAACAACAAAAAGCCGCACTGCAGCTTTCAAAACGCCTTGATTAAATTGGACAGGTTAACTTTGGGAAATGTATTGGTGCTCCATTCGTTCGTCATCCCTCATCAGGAGCTTGAAGATCTGCATTCCATTTATCAACTTGAACCACCGAGCCTGCGCATTCTGGTGGTCCGGCACCGAGAAAATCGAATACATGTTGTTGGTTGTCTTGAAGCGTTCAGCATCTCCCATTGTATGACTGCATAATGGCACCTTGGAGGAAACACATGGAAACACGAAAAGTCCTCGCTATTTTGGGGTCCAACTGCATTTGATGGAGGCAAGTGACGCAGGAATCCCTCAAACTTCAGCCCAGCTAGGCTCCTTACGCTAGGCTCAGCCACATGCCGAGTGTCCGGGAAGATCTCAGCATGGCCAGAGATTTGTGGAAATAATGTAATGGCTTTAAGTTTAAACTCTGGAAGTTTTGCACCGTCTTTATGGATTTTATTCACCGATGGATTGATGGAGGAATGCTTATACCTATACTATCTCCGTACCTCCATTCCACCAAACATGCACATGTCTCAAGCTAGCCCTGCCGCATCTCTGCCAGCAGGGTTCTAGTCCCAAAACTGAACCCGGAACCAGGAAGAGAATTTTGATTGGCTTGGTCGCTGGCTGTCATACCAAAGCGCGTTTTTGGCAAAGATGTATACAGCTCAGACCTCAGAAATGACCAAACTGCACCTCTGAAATAGCTATCCAGAACGCCAACACAACTGCTGAGAGCGGTATCTGAAGGTCGTATATGACATGGTTGTAATGAGGTCTCAATGTTGGTGCAAAAGCTTGGAAGGACAATTTTTGATCCCACAAAGCCGGCGCAGCATCAGGAAGGATCAAAACTTCAACAAGATTTCTTTGTCTTGTTTCCTTCGGATTCAGGGGCACTCCCAATCCACAAACACAACCATCAGAGCTCTGCTTGCTGGTTCATCGGATTGCCATCGATTTCCAGCCCTCCTGCAAATTAGAGGTCGTGCATATCAAAGGGCATGATAGGAACAAGTGCGTAGAATGACCAATAAACATGATCAAAAAAATATGTTATATTCAATCATATATATACTTCCCTGAAGCAAAGCTTCCCAACCACATGATGATAGGCCAAACAATCTCATGGTCATATTTGGTTTTGACATTTTCTGGAATGTCAGTCCTTCCAACCAAATAGGTTTTAAGCTGCTTGGTACATACTCCAATCGGTTGTCATCCACCTGCAAGACCTTCAGGGACTTCACCTTTCCGAGTTCTTCAGGTAAACTTTCCAACCTTGGAAGCGGTTGGAAGCCGTTGGTTGGGAGTTGGTGGGCCCTTCTTAGGGCGGGTTGGTGGTTGGTGGTGGTGGTGGTGTGTGTGTGTGTGTGTGTGTGTGTGTGTGTGTGTGTGTGTGTGTGTGTGTGTGTGTGTGTGTGTGTGTGTGTGTGTGTGTGTGTGTGTGTGTGTGTGTGTGTGTGTGTGTGTGTGTGTGTGTGTGTGTGTGTGTGTGTGTGTGTGTGTGTGTGTGTGTGTGTGTGTGTGTGTGTGTGTGTGTGTGTGTGTGTGTGTGTGTGTGTGTGTNGTGTAGTCGTCGTGTGTGTGTGTGTGTGTGTGTGTCGTGTGTGTGTGTGTGTGTGTGTGTGTGTGTGTGTGTGTGTGTGTGTGTGTGTGTGTGTGTGTGTGTGTGTGTGTGTGTGTGTGTGTGTGTGTGTGTGTGTGTGTGTGTGGTGTGTGGTGGTGGTTGGTGGTTGGGTTGATGATGATGTAATTTTCCGCAATGCATCTGAGTGACTTGTTGGACACAAGATTCAGCCTTCTCAACTTTCTCAAATTCTGAATGCCTGCCATGTGAATAGCCCCCCCACACAGATCATGTTACAATGGCGTGTACAAGAAGCCCAGTTCGATAAAGTGCACCCATTCCAAATTGTTTACACATGTTCAACTTTGCCGAGTTGCCAGAAGGAATCTCGGAGAGCTGGTTGTGTTGCATCATCAACTCCTGCTTTCCAGCAAGTCATACGTTCTCTCTTGGGCAATTCAGAAAACCACCTAGGGTCAAGGTCTCGTTGCATACCCAACAACAGCTTGTCTTTGGTCCTAACAAAAAATATTACTAAATGTTCAATGAGCAAAGGATTACTTTTCCAACTCATACACAAAAGCCTCCGGCTTCTGCTTCTGTATGTTCTAGTGTTGAACGCTTGGCTCACATCTGCGACAACATCAAATGCAACAGCCAAGTGGGACAGAATGCGAATGTGTTTGCAGCTAGGCGTTCCTCCAAATGGACAAGATCCAGAATAGGCATCCTTGGCAATACACTGAGACATTCTAGAACCATATCAAAAATGCCCTAATTTCGTTCAATCACCAAAGTTTGCCAATGGGAGTGAGAACCCAAAAAGAGCACCGAGATCTTGTGCAGTCCTAGTGTCGGGAAACTGTGGAACCGATTGGAACCCAAGGCCAACTTCTTCAAACGCATTCTTCCAAGTTCAGCAGGAAGAGCACTCAGCCTCCAAGCGGCTGACGAAGTTGGAACAAGAAAATGCTTCAAGGTCCCTACCTGCTGTCCCTGCCTGTTGTTGCCCAAGAACAACTCTTTGATCTTCAATTCAGCAAGGCAAGCTGGAACAGACTTGAATCCATTCCCATTCAGCTGCAAGGACCTCATCAAGAACTATGAAAGTGGAAAATGTTCACATTTGAATGTGCATTCTGTGCTATGCTACCATACTACCCTTCGACCAAAATCCAAATTTCGGCTTATCAAGTGTTTAGGAGTGATTTCCCTTTGACTCAGGCTGTGTACATGAAGACTGGGTGGATGTCACAAGTTGCCTTCAATCGTGATATTTGGTGCCAGCAGAAATGCTTGTTTTGCAAAAAAAGACACTTTCGAGAAAGGTGTTTTTCGTGCTATTTCAACATGTCTCCTAAAACTGTGTAGCTCTTTTCTGTTGAGCTCAGAAATCTTGACTTACAATTTATGTTGCAGCCCCAAAAAAGGTGGACATGTAAGGGAATCACATCCCTAGCCATTCTGGATTATCTCACCATGGAATACCCCAAACTCAAGAAATCGGTCCAAGGTCCAAATTCAAACCCTAGTTGGAAAGGGAAGTCGAAGTAAACATGACAAATAATTTACACCCTCCAGTAAACGAAGATAGCTGAGGAAAATCATCCTTTCGTGCCGCTCGGTAGCTATTCCTTTGGTATATTACGTTTGTTTACCAAAGGCAACAAGTTAGTTCCAAGACACTCTAGCTGCGTAAATTTGCAAAGTTCAGACGGAACTGCACTATGCACTTTGCCTGCAGCAGCTGCATGAGTACACTTATAGTTGGCAATCACTCTGTAAAGCAACTTCTACGACCTGGAATTCCTTTAGCCTATGACTACAATCTATACACTGACTGGTGTAACCTAATTGGTTAAATGTAGTCCTTGTAACCAAATTGGACTCCCTTTTGTCCCTCATACTTCTCACATCTGTCGCCTTTGAGGCCATTGATCTTCAACAGCTTCAAAGTTGGCACATGTTGCCATTCCATGAGAGAAGAAACCACGGCATCATCCCGAAGTTTGGGATCCTGGAAAGAAGATGAAATGACGAAACAAAAATCCCAAGGAATCGAAGAAAGCTTGTGATACTGTAGATGATAGAGTCTTTTAAAAAAATCGCAGTCAGCTGAATGAATAGGTAAACTTTCTTCTGTCAACGAGCCACCCTCTGTCGAAGCTTCTCTACATCTACATTGAGCTCTGTAGGTGATTCGCCATCACACGTCACTTCTTGCGAGGAACAGCCTCGAGTCAAACCAGAAAAGCAATATCAGAATGTATCTTTTGCCTTTTTTGTGTTGAAAAGAGACCACAAAAATTACAGCAATGGTGCCTCTGGCATGAAGAGACTCGAGGTATTCTACAGCATTCGCCTCTTAAAACAGCAGGACCGGGTGATGCAAACCACTTCGAACGATGCAATGCTAAGCATATCTGCCCCACCTTTGACCACGGACATGTTAGAGCCAACACCAACAGCTTGAGCGCTCGGGCCACGTTGAGCAAGTGCATCCGGCTGTGTGGGAAGGCTGCTCCACTGTCTTGATGGCTGATAATATTGGCTATTATTACATCGTATGACTATATTCTATATACTCATATAGGTCTCATATATTATATAATCAATATCATTTACCAATGCATTGCATCTAAGTCTACTGAGTTTCATGAGTTCATGGGTCCTTTTATTGTCTTAAGCTCCAAGGCGAATAACATCTCTATATCCAACAACTCGTTGATGCCGTTCGTTTGAACAGCTATCAAGTTTGTGCAAGTGGGCCAAAATGGCATGCAAAGAGGTACTGAAAATCTTACACTGAGAATCTCCGGAAGGCCTCAAATACAGCTCCCTTTTCAGCACTTCACATTTTTCGAAATAATTGTTTTGGTGACCATACATCTTACCCTGATCACATGCTTAAGTCCATCAAGAGCCCAACAGTTCTGAGCTTACGACTTGTCAGGTTTCCATGCATTGAAGCGTGAGCGGATCACATCACTAATCCGCGCCTTGCCTGTGAGTTGATTCACCTGGCATCTGCTGGAACAAAACACCGGCTTCAACGATTTCGTGTCATTTTTTGCCACACCTGCATCTCATAGATAGGCGCACCGGAACTTGCAATGGAAGCCCCTGTACCTCGATTGTTATTTTGCTACAGTCGGAGAGCCTCTGAAAACTTTCCACAATATACTGGGCTTTCGACGACTGATCTGTGAACGGTTGCTTCCTGCATCGCTGCCTGATGCCATCTGTATCCATATGCCAAAGCTTTAAAGACAGGATGGAAGTTTGGTGCATCCAGAAATGTTGCAAGGAAAGCGAAGGGTAAACCACAATAAGCCGCTCACCAGCACGGTGCATTGGATTTTGCCTGGTGGTCTTGAGCAGTCTTTGCGGTCAAACCGAAGCCAACAGCAGACCGCCAACAAAACAGTGCCTGGAGCCATGTGAGCCATGCTCAGAAGCGACATCATCTCCTTGGTGAAGCTACAGAAATAAGAACCCATAAACAAAAAGTATTTCAAACCCACGAACGCGCACTCCACGTCGATGGCAGACCTTTTCTCGGGTCTCCGGCCGCTATTCGGAGGTGCCGAGCTGGACCGTAAGGCCTCCGTGGTTCATTCAAAAAATCTAAGGCAAAACATGAATGTAATTCCTGCTTCAACGTTGCAAAGCTGGTGTCTTTAAAGGAATCTCATTTGCCTTCCAACTCTGGAGGCACTTTTCAATTTCTTCCTCTTGACTGCCAAGTGCGCCTGACTCTGATGTCTCTCCTCCAGCTCACGCATCTGCGCATCCATTTTTTCCTCCAGAACGCTGAGAACACTTCCGAACCAACAAAAAGGCGTCACACAATGCTTTTGCACACGATACTACTTTTAGAATCCTTTTAGATGTGTGATTGGAACCATCAACAGGGATCAAATTTGAAACATTTGCAGAAATCCACCTGTACTGGACCTCCATATTCAATGCCACCTTCATGTTTCACCTGGCAGAATGCGGGCAGCTCAACCAACAAACCACTGTGAAAATTTCCAAAAACTTTCGTGGCGCACCGACTTGATGGGCCGCATCATGGAGTCCAGCAAGGAGCCCTGATGAACCTCCGCAAGGTTCAATATGTCGATGATTTCAAGCATTGCCATGATATGGTGATACAGTAAACAACCATAAACGACCAAACATATTCAAAAATGTGGTAAAAAAGAAACAAAATATCCAATTCTCAATCAGCTGCCACAGCTGACACATTCATTGTTTTGATGCTCGTCAGCCTGGTAGTTGCGGGTGAACTCGCCAATGTCTACTGCTCCACGATCATCTTTATCCAACAAACTGAACAAAGCATGAAGATCTGCACCTTTGACAGACACAAATGACATGAGGCAAGTCAATCTGACATGGATGAATCCCCATGTCGTCGGACTGTTGAGAAAAGGCACTGCTGTTTGGAATCTTGAACTTCTCACATGCACTTCGGAGGTCTGAAAGACTCAAGTAACCATCATTGTCAAAGTCCTCGGAGCAAGCAAATTGATTCAAGACATCCACATGTAGCCTGAAACACTGAAAGACATTGGTGAATAGGTCCAATTTCTGATTCCGGGCCACGTAGACTCTGGTGGCCGACTCTGGTACATAGATTTTTGCCAAAGTTCCAAGCGCTTGAACATCTTGGAAGGCTTCAGCTTGCCACCATTGGAGTTTTCCACCAGTGCAATCGCATCCGCTAATGCTTCCATAACATACCTTTTCAAAAAAGCATGATTGACCCATCAGCAGTGCCACCCACAAAAAAAAACGGAAATTGATGGAAGTCTCTCTACATCAGCTAAGTTGCCTCGCTTGCCAATAGTTTTCATAGCGAGGCTTTTCAGCATCAGAAGGACGTTCCCGAGGAGGTGGATTACCACGAAGGACACGGTTAAGGCCATCATTCACGTAATGGATGACTTTCTTCTCATCCTTCCCACCCAATTTCATGGCACAACAAACCCTGCTTCAGGCAATTGATGGCTGTGTGAATTCAAATGCTGGCATCTGATGGAACCTGATGTAATCTGATGATATTTCGAATGCCAACATAATTGTAGCACATGATGCAAAGCAATACGTGCTGCGGTCCGGAGGCTTGTAGACGTTCTCAATGAACTGTTGTACGTCCACTTCATGATCTCTGTTGTGCCTCTGTGTCACCACAAAGGCCTGGCAAAGTCAGTGGGACTTTCCATGCATACTACCTTCAAAGCTCCTTGTCGTAATCTTGCTCCTTCAATATGAAAAGCTTTCTTTTTGAGAAAGTTTCACACCAACAAAAGCAAACAGCAAACTCACCAAGGACCCAAAGGCGATTTATCTTTTGTGCCTCAATATCACCCCTTAGCAGCTTCAATGATGCAGGTGGCCCTGCAAGACCCTGAGCTGCAGCAGAAGGTGCTGCACGTTGAGTCGCATCTTCTACACCTCCCGAACAGGTGTTTCATTGAAACAACTCACATTTCAAAAATGATATACAGCAAATATGAATCTCATAAGGAACTGAGAAGGCATTACCAAGCTAATGAAGGCTGCAACAAAATATCAAGGCTTACCAGACTTGCCACATGATCTTTCAAATGCACCTCCAGTGACGTTAGTGCCTTCAATAGGTTGGTCCAACGTCATGACATCTGCACCCTTGGTGTTGTGAGATGCATAGAGAGGCTCCTGGACAAAGTACATTTGCTGGCATGTTATATTCACCACACAGATTGCTTGTTATTGCACCAAATGAAGATTCTCTCACACAAACACTCTTTCCACTGGCCCCTTGCTATTACCAGACTACAAGGCAACTGCAAGGGTAACCTTCATGAACATGGCATTCAACGTGCAATTCTCTCCTTTCGTGGGAGAGATGACTGCGTATTGGGCTCTTCCAGCTCCCCGACGAGCATATCGATGAGATCATCCTGTTTGCAAATCGTTAGGGCCGAAAGCAGGGGTCAACGTTCAACCTCAAAATATCACAATGTATCGTCATCAATCATCACCTTGTCGACTTCATGCATGACTAGGAAAAAATCAAAAGTCAGAGAGGTCAGGTCATCACTCGCCTGGTGCACGCTATCTCGATCTTTCAGCAACTCTTGCAAGCGCGACTTGCGGATTAGCTCAGGCCTGAAAAGCCGTGACAAGCAGATTGCCAGGAGGAAACTTCACGGAACTTGCAAGTCTGTAGATACTACAAGCAAGTCTATAAGTCGTGTTCCAAAGTTTGTTTTCATTATTTGGAACCTGCAACCAATCAGGTAACCCTTATTTGGTGTTTTGGCTTGGTGGTTT